>JAOWAR010156769.1:0-10801 GCA_028571005.1 Clathrina lutea
CCCATGCGAAAGTACGGTATACCACTGGAATACCGTAGGGTATTTCAGTGGTATTCCGACGGAATACCACTGGAATACCCTACGGTATGCCATCGGAATTCTCCTGGTATTGCCCTGGAATTCCAAGTGGGCAATTCTTATGGACTTACGGTGGAATACCCTACGGTATTCCAGCGGTATTCCTATGGAATACTGGTGGAACACCAGTGGTATTCCGTTTCACTGGCAAGCGGAATTCCTATAGTATTCCACTGTGCTCAGGTGGAATTCCAGTGGTGGTCCACACTTTTTCCTTTACACTCTGGTCTGCTTGCCCAATTTCAGGCCTTCTGGAGTTTCCTCTTTGATCTTTCATTCCTGACCTAGGAACAGCGGCATTGGCAGATTGAGCCTGCTAATGCATCCCAACTTCCATTGGACTATCATTAACAAACTGTTGTTTCAAGACATAAGATGAATCCTCCTTGAGGTAACAAAAACACAAAAAAAGAAACACAAAAAAGAGAGGGAATGAGAGAAATTTATGTCGGTGTTGAGACTGTATAAAGAAAGGACGCTTGACGAATTAGAGGTACAGTACGGATCTAAAAAAACGAAGATGAAACGAAGAGGGAACCAATAAAAGCGAACGAAACATCTGACATTTAAAGTAAGGAGGAACACAAAAAGGAGGCACATTGACTTTGATTAGAGGTTAGCTGGCCCGGGCAATTGAGCACTCTTTATTTATCGCCGACACTATCTCTTTTGGTGCAACTTTCGTTTTCGCTTCCTTGTCGTTGAAGGCGAGTGCAAAGGCTGCAGAGGAAGAGGGATTGGAAAAAGACTTCAGTTAGACTGTGCAAGCTCAAAATCCCTTGTACGATGACGATTGCCACACTATGTGCACAGTAAATGTAAGTGAAATGGCACTGATGCACACCACAGTTTTCGGCAGTTTTGGAGGAACATTTACGCAACTACAGTTGATTTGAGAGAGGCACAGGTTGAGCACACCTAGAATGCTTGTGCCTGGAATAGGATGTTGGTGAAATGAAGTGTACTGTAGGCTTTCTACTTTTCTTTGAGACAATGTCTACCAGCATGACATTGCAATTGAGTTCCTCCTTTGTCTGTGAATTTACTTACATATGATGGCTTGCACAAGCTCCGGCTGGAGTGCCTCTCGCTTTGCCCTCCCTTTGGCGCAATGGGTGGCGAGCTCCTCTTGGGAGAATAGGTTTCGAGCGAGGAACCTCGCCACCGCGGTGGAGGAGGTTTTTTCCAACAGTTGTCCGTACTTGAGGGGGCTAACGAAGACATCGACCCCATTAATCAGTCTCACGTACTGCATGGAAAAGAAGGAAAAGCAAGGATGAAGAGAATGACATGTTTAGATTTAGCACCTTTCAGTGAAAAAAAAAAACCAAACCACAAAGGAAAAATGAGTATACATAATAGATGAGCAACCTCACTGTGCATGCACAATCGAAAAGCTGTATTTTCTCTAGTTTGCAAGTGAGAAGGAGGGATAGTTTTGAACTGATGTGCATGCTGGGTCAGACTCAGCATGAAACAATCAAACTCCTGGCAATGATGTCTCCCTCACACGGGGGGAGTTGCATCCTGACCTGGTGCTCTCCATCTCAAAGGCCACGCGTAACGGAAAGGAAACGCAAGAGAACAATGATCATTTCGATACCAGTACTGCGTATTTTTCACTCAATTCGTATTCTTAAATATCCTTACTCACACCAAATTTTTGTGCCGTTGCAAGTGACATAAGCCCATCCTTCGGCCTTGCCTCGTCCACAAGTGCCTGGCCGCCTTTGAGTTGGGAAGAAACAAGAGAAAGACAGCCTGGTGATGAGTTGAAAAATCAAATACCATGAAGCTCGAAGCTGAATTAGTGGCTAGAGTTCATGCTGATTGAAAGAAATTTGAGACTGTCGGCTAGCTGGAGAAATGTGTTTGAGGATTCTGTTTTGTCATAAAGGTACACTAGAGAAACTAGTAAAACCAGAGGAACCGTGTAGTCTGTTCAACCGTAACTAAAGTAGTTTCACATGAGAATAACTACGGATTGAGATATGAATTTACCAATGCCCTTTACACAGGGATAGGAATACTGAGGGCCAGTGTTACAATTAAAATGCAAACAAATACGTGATGTGCATCGCAAGAGGTTAGGGAAAGAAGTTAAAAGAGAGAAAAGACAACAATGGCGTTCTTACGAGATGAATCCTCCTCCAGCTGAGACAACCTTGTTTTTAATTCGGCGTTTTCGTCGCGGAGACCTGCATGAAGCATAGGAGCAAAAAAGGAGATAATTTAATGAAAAGACTTCCTGATGAAACTGAATAATATAGCGGGTATCTCTATGATCATGTGAAAGTTGCTTACGCCGAATGATGCTTTTCAGCTTATGCACGCGGTGTGTATAACGCTCTTTGAGTTCTTCCACGGTCTCTTCTGGCTCCTCATCTGCAGTTGCAATATCACTTTAACTGAGTTAGCCAGAATTCTGTGATAACTATAGAAGAGACAAACAAAAGACCTTGGGAAGATGCAAAGCTAGGTTGTTTCTCTCATGCACCGGTTTCACAAACAAAGGACTCCGATGCCTCGAAGGAATTTCGAGTCTGTAGTTACTTGGAGGAAAGGTTGAACCTTGATTGTGCTTAAAAGTGGTACAGTAGATGCGAGCCGGCTCCAATCAAATGCCTCTTGGTTACAATATACTCATTTTCACCTGAAAGTGGTGTTTGATGCTGTGTCCTGGCTGCGCTGCGATCCCACATATCTGTCCTCGAGGCTGCAGCGGGTGGTGACCAAACGTTGTCAGTATCTGTACCAACATGTTATCAGTCACACTACTGGCATGTTCCAGCACCGCAGACATGTACGCAATTATATATATCTGTACGATCGATCAGTGGCCAATGGCTATGTATTCAATCTGAAAGAAGCCGGGCAATGGCCATGAGACTGAGACTGAACAATGCTTACTAAAGACAGACAGAAACAACAAAAGATGTCCTTAAGCCTTCGAAAGAAGGAATAGCACAGGAGAGAATTCACATTCCCCACCGTTTTCCCTCCTGTGATGTCAATTGTACATATGCATGTCCCTTTTCTAGTAAGTTCTTGGAGTAGTGTATGATTACAAGAGATGGCTCTTACATTGGTCATCAAGATGTGTGGCGACACGGCGCACCATTTCTAACTTCCGGCTGAAATCTGGGGGGGGGGGGGGGGAAAAGGACAGATCAATGCAATGAACCGAGCCTGTAATGACAGCCAAAGGCGATACCGATCAAGCAAGATACTAGGTGATGTTAGAAAGGTGAAAGGGCAAATACGTATATACTTCAACTTTGCAGCCGTAGCTATAAGCCAACTTGTGCCAGCGTTCTGGTCCACGAATAAATTTCTGTAGCTCCAAAATTTCTAGTTTTAGAAGGGGGAGTAAGTATTATTTTATGTTGAATAGTCAGCTTCCGAAATGCCAAAAATACGCCGCCTCCCTCCCCCGCTTGCCTGAAGATCTTGGCCCAAGGATGTTTTCAGCCGCTAAACCTTTGTTTTTGGCCCCGCGGGGCTACTCAATTGCTCCAGTCGTCATGGCCTCGTTCACAGTATTATGTGTGAATATTTATAGTGTTTTGAAAGAGAATTCACCATCCACCAGCTAATTCTATTGATAGTGTTGATCATGATGTGCCAATATTCCCAGCGTGATCAATGTTTACAGCACTGAAAAGCAGCAAGCGAGCAGCAGCGCCGACATCGGCGTTGGCTGTTGAAATGGCCTTCATTTTCTTTCCTTCCCGCGTTTGTTTCAGAGTACTAGTAGCCCATCATTCGCCCAAATCACCTTGAAATGTGTTCTGAAGAAAGCCCATGAAGATAGGGGAACTGGACGCTCCCATCGGAGTTCGTGCGATGTCGATGAGGATCGACCTTACATGTAACAATACATTGCACGCTCAGGCTGCAGGTTTTCGAGCTTACTACATGTAATTATGATGGATTAGTCGTCAGTGCTGTTTCCCATGATCCTGCCATGGCCCGGCGACCTGACAATAACTAAAATAAATTCCCATGTAACGAAAGGTGTTTTTCTTTTCAAGTCTAATGAATTTTTTCTCGCGACGAATTGCTTCTTCCTTTCCTTTTCTATATTTTTTGAAATTTTTACTTTCATACTCTTGGCTCACCTTCATTGCTCTTGTCCACTGCCTTTTTGGCCGCACCGGCGCTGCTCGTCGCCGAGCTGGGCCTCTTCCTCGTGGAGCTGGCGGCTCTAAGCTCGTCCTTGGTCCCTGTTCACGGCAAATTCAGAATCACAGGGATCAATGAGAAGAGAGATGCGCCACGAAATGGCAGTAATCACTGCACTCGCACTCACCCACTCGTAGGACTGTTGCCTCGTAATAGCTTTTGTCTGGCGCCCATTCCGCCAGGAGAACGTCGCCCGAGCTTGGGCAGCCGTCGAGGCGTTCACCTTCCACGCTTGCGAGTTTAGTAACAGGCACCAACGCTACTTCTCCGTCATCCTTAAATTGGACCTCGCACCACTCTGCGAAAAAAGAAACCCCCTTTTTTCCTTCAACACCAAGTAATCGTTCACAAGGCTGAACTTGAACTCACGCGAGGGCTCTAAGCGCTCGGGGGCTTTCCGGACTCTGGCTGGAAGGTCTCGGGAGCACATTATTTAGCCAAGGCGACGTCAATTGCTAGAGAGAGAGAGAGAGAGAGAGAGAGAGAGAGAGAGAAAGTTGGAAACAGGAGCGCTCTCCAAGTCTACCCGTAACTCGAAGCATCGGAATCTGACAGCGCTCTTGGTGTTTTGCAGCTAGACTTTTCGTTTTCACTTCATGTGGAAGGAGGCAGGCGCTTAATTATCCGTTCCATCGACTTTCACAGCTTAGGCGCTTGTTAGAGGTGGGCGGTGGTTGGCGCTATCCTCGGGGGGGGGACCCTTTTGTATGTGCGGTAATTGTCCGCCTATGTACGCGTTTCAGCGCACTCGATGGAAAAGTCGCATTGTCGGTAATCCGCGTCGCGCAATGACCCTCGAAACTTCCGTATCTTTAAATTTCAGAGGGGTTTCGTCCTTTCAGATGGCGAGAGAATAAAATGTGTAGCTTCTTTCACTGAAGAGCTATTACGTACAGAAAAATTCAGGATTCGATGGGAGTATGTACGCTTATGAGACTGGTCCATTGCGCGTGTGGTTGTCGACTAATCCACCACCGGCTCCGTAGGAAACGGTTCAGCGATCATGGCGACTCCGAGAAGTAATTGTCCGCGAGCGGGCTTGGTAATGGCACCTTCTAGCTTACGCCAGCGAAGACTACGCTGAGCACCAAGTCCGCCGAACACGAAGTCCGCCGTCAAACGTCGCTCAAGAGCGACAATTCTCTCAAATCGTTTGAAGACGGACACCTCGGTCGCGATTGTTCTACAAAGAAACCTTCGGTAAATTGCCGGACGGCTGCCACCTTTCGCGATCACGGCAAGAAAGAGTTCCCACGCCATGCGCTCCTGATCTATTCATCACCGCAGGCTGGCCATGAAAGCGCTAGACCGCAGCGGCTCGCAAGTCCTCCGTAAACGTCAAAACCACGCGGCAACAGGCCTTTTGTCATCCCTGACACAAGTAATTGCTCATCCGTTTTTGCCATGATTTGTTACTGTTGTCTGTCCAAACAACACTGCTGATGCAACTCTCTCCTCACCAGTTCTGTCTCAGCGCTCATATCTTGGCAAGCTGTTGGCATTCACGGATTGCCTTGCCGCTTCTCTGTTCCGTTGCTGAGCTCTTGTGTAGCTTCCATCTTGGGACACTAAACAGAATAAGTCACGGCCTCCATACCCATGCTTCGCGTTGGTTGAATGCCGAGTCTCTCGTACAAAAGGCTATGCATGCGAAAAGTCACTGACTACGGCAATTGCCCGACGGCTGGACGCAGCCTAAAGTTTCCACAGGGCATCCTCACAGAGAATCTTCGTCAAAGCGGAACGAAGAGCATCCGGTCGGACCGGCTAAAGTTAATGTTGGATCGGACGAGGCCCTGGACCCGCCGGAGGGCGTCAGGGAGGCCAAGGCCTATGAAGGCCTCTGCCCCGATTTCGGATCAGCCTGGGAGGACGAATTCCCTTCGATTAACGACTTCTCGGAGGGGGAGGAGGAGGAGGAGGAGAAGGAGGAGGAGGAGGAGGAGGAGGAAGAGGAGGAGAGGGAGGAGGAGGAGGAAGAGGAGGATTTGAATGCCGAATGGAATGAGTCAGAAGAAGAGGACGAGCTGGAGATGCAGGGTGGAGACGCGGATGATGCGGGCGATCACGATCAGCCGCTGTTCGAAGGCCGGTGTCCGCTTTCTAAAGCGCAAAGCGTACTGCTCCTAATTCAAATGGGTTGCCGTCACAACCTGTCAAAAGCCGCACTTGTTGACGTCCTCACTCTTCTCCGCCTGCATTTCCCAGCTGGGACAAGATATCCTCGGTCAGTGAGGAAACTTCAGGAGGCGTTGGCGGAGGATGAGAACCAAGTTGTTCCACGAAGCTACTGCGGAACCTGCAAGGGACTCCTAGCGGAATGTGACCTTCAGGACACCAAATGCGGATTCTGCGGAAGAGCCGTGAATCGAGCAACAGCTCCTTTTTTTGTTGAGCTGAGCATCACGAGGCAGTTGGTCCAGTTTGCAAACGGTGAGCGAAAGATTTTTTGTAACTCTTTTCACATTCCTTCCTTCATTCTTTTCTTTATTTTTTCTGTTGTAATCTAGATTTTGGTGTTACTTCACTTTGTTTACTAATATATTACTATATTACTTCCTCCCCGTTGTGCGACTGAGCAAAAGAGGGAGGGTACCTTCATGTGCAAGTGGCTTAGAAGGGCAGACGTGTATTTTACTTTGTTCTAAATTAATTTATTCAAGTTGTCACTGAAAGGAACATTCAGAAAAGATCACATCTCTACAAGTTTACATATACTTCTCTACCCCAGATCCAAGATGGCTTTCGGCAGTAACAACAAACACACACACAACATCGATGCATCTATACTTTCGAAAGGTGGCAGCCTTTTGACATTCGCTGTCTCTTGGAGGGTTGTCTCTTCACTTCTACATTTCTTCCTTTCTCACAGGCATACCGGTATAGAATATACTGAGGATATCGATAAAGATATGATTGGGGGAGAAACACATTACATCCTGAAAATAGTTTCTTATTGGTGGTGACAGGTCCATTCCTCTGACTTCCCAACAGGTTGTGCGCTTCATCCTCCTCCCTGGGGGAAGATGGGTCACATTGCTAAAGCCACTCGTAATAACAGGCCGGCTCCAATCCAAGGATGGTGACGGCCCTTGGAAGATTTCAGCCGTCACACTTGACCATATCTTTTGTGTTTCAATACAGGAGTAAGTCAAAGGCATGATCAGTTAGTATTATCACTAATCATTCAATGGAGTTTTGCTTAAGAAGGAGGAGCCACCCTGTAGAAAAAAACATCACAAACTGTAACCCAGTGCGATAATCTGCAGACTAATCAACTAAGTGCAGGTGGCGACTTCACAGTCAATGGGTCACAATGTTGGGGATCTTCTTTGCTTGCACATGTCAGCCATGTTTTGACTTTATCACATCATTTAGTCTTCTGCAAGCCCGGATTATTAAGCATTTATTAGATAGCAATTAATGCATTTGAAGCTCGATGGATGGGTTGCTGATATTGGTCAGCAAAATGTTTTTTCCCGCTGCCTCGGCTGCAAGCTAAACATGCCAGGGGATGGTATTGGTCATCTTCAGCAGGATGTACCAAAACCAGCACCTGAACAGCTGATGGAAAGCAACCCAAGTGACTGTCACACATCTTCAGTCGAAGCCTTTGTCGGTTGTATGTTAGCATGAGTCTTGGGCAAGATGCTCACTTGCTGTCGAAAAAGCAACTGACCTTCACTGAGCAGTCAATCTTCTCACGAACAAGGTGTTAGCCCCTGAACTCTTTCAATAAAAACAAACTTTTTCTTTCAGTGTACCCTGACAACTGTTGCCTTTCATATTGTGTGCTTCCCACAGGGAGCTTCGCTATTGCACTGTACATCCAGGCAAAATTCTGGCAAAGTGCCTCAATCTGCACGGCGCAGGAGGGCAACGTTTTGTTGCCATCGCCCCAAATTCAATCGAAACCTAGTCACCTCCACCCATGCACCTGATTTTCCTCTCGGTATAATGGTGTACTGCCGACTGGCGGCCTTCGTCCTATTTCCAATTATTGCTGTTGTCTATGCACAAGAACCTTTTTGATGTCACTGATTTTTCACTTTTCCTTGGTACTGTTGTAAAGTGAACACAGTTAACATTGCTGCCTCCACCCTGGCTTTTGCCATATATTGCACAATTCTCTTAAAATCAAGCTGATTTCATTTGACGCCCCACATGAATAATCGCTATCTCCTGGCAAGCCAAGTTTCCTAATTACCACTATCTCCCGGCAACCCAAGTTTCCTTCTAAACAGCTGTCTTTCTCTTCTCTTACTTCAATGAGCACACTACTATTTATACACGGGAAGGAAAGACTGCTTCCCTGAGCTGTTTGGCAATTGACCCGCTGACTGGGCAAAGTTGTGAACTTCATCTGTATAGTCCATGCTTATCAAACCACACCAAAATTAGATTAGACACCGTCTGCTGAGGCACATAACTGACAACTCCGAGTCTAAATATTTCTTTCTTTTTCCGCATTCCCAAGTGGCACGTGTCAGACCAAGTATGGTGTCTGGGAAGAGATAAACAAGATTACCCTAAAATTTATGCGGTCAATTACATGTAGTCTCCTTCCATTGAAAACCTGTGACTGCTCTGGTATTCCTGTGAAATGGCTTTTTTGACAACTGGAATTCCTTGAAAAACAGACGTCCCGACGGGCTCTCCAGAAAGTGAGCCGTGAAGAATTCCAGGGGAATACCATTGCGGAGAACGAAATCCACTGGAATTCCACAGGTATTCCGTCAAACACACTGCTGAGAGTGTGATCGACGGTGGTGGTATTCCTCTCCTGAGAAAGGAATGCCTGGGTAATACCATGGAATTCCACTGGAATACCGGCTATTCCAGTGGAATTCCCTACTTTCGCATGGGTTGCCCATCCGTTGATTAATGATGTCAGTGCCTCCCTTCGTGAAATCATATAGCTTGAAAACTGCTGGTTTTTTTCTTCCAGTCATCAATTGTGATACCCATTAGGGCTCAGACAGCAGAAAGCAGAAGAACATTTCTCTTTCCTTTGCCGGACTGTACAACGTATGAAGTGATTGAGAGGTCTCCATGCTCCTTCTCCCAGTACGTCCAGCTGGAGTAATCTTATGTGTGCTTGGCGCTCTTTGCCTCCACAGTCTGGAATCCCAACTCTGTTGCTTTAATTGGAGAGTGCCGACGCAGGTGATGCTTTTCGTGAGAAGCCACTTTGCGATTGGTGTTGACGTATAGAGGCCGTCCATTGCAAAATGTCGGCCACATTCTTTGTTGAAGAGGTCGAACAACTGTCGGCACACAGTGAAGCGATCGATCTCCCATCGGGCTGGTCGTGTCGAAAAGTTGTCGAAGCAAAGATGTGACATAAGGAAAGAAAATCGGTTTTGAGACAATGCTCCAGCAAAAGCAGGATGACCAGTTTGTTCTGAGAATATGTGTGGGACAGCATGGTTGTTGAGACCAAGCAGTCCCCGGAGGTACATCAGGCCAAATAGAGCACACAGCTCACACTTGTCTGTAGAGCAAAGGTAAGGTCTCGTGTTGTCATTGAGTGCGCTCTGGAACAGCTTCGACAGTGCCTTCTAAATCATGAGGTTTGTTGATTCAACCATCAGGTCCATCTTTGCTGCAGAGAAGAACAACTCAAGTGCATCCCGCATGTTTGTCACAGATTTTGCTTCTCTCAGAGTGACTCTTCAATCCAGGATCACCATTGAGAATGTCACTGACGCTGGCGGCCTCTGACTTCACATTGAACGTCAGTCCAAAATATTTTCATAACATCCTTCTTCTTCTTAGGTCCAAGAAAGCCAGTGTAGGTATTTCCTGTGGGTGAAGGTAGCTGCATGTCTTGTAAGTTGTCAGCATCAAGTGACTTGTCGATGCTGCTCACTGGGTGCTCCTGTCTCCATGCACGCTTCGGTGGTTGAGAGGAGGGTGGTGAATCAGGCTGTATTTCTGTAGATGGTTCAGTAGTAAAGGTAGCTGTATTTCTGTAGATGGTTCAGTAGTAAAGGTAGCCTCCTCCTAGAGATCTCCAACAGTCTGATCGTGATTAATTCCAGCGTTACTCCCATTCTCGTCATGGCGATACTCGTCTTCCAGAAGATCGTCCACAGTGAACAGATTATCGAGATCTTCCTCCGCTGAGCTTTCATTGGCAAGCAAGTTCGCAACGAATTCAGCAGAGAAACCGGTTGTTCTGGCTCTAGAAGTTGTTCCTGAAGCCATAAGGTCCACCAGCAGTCTAAACCTGTCCAATAGCACTGGAGCTCAGCCACAGAAAGCAGTGAGAGTGGACGGAAACACAGATTACCGAGAACCTTGGCATTTTATAGTGTTCCCCTGTGTTGCACATTTGTGGGAAGTGGAAATACCCAGATCAATCATTGTAACTGCCATTCACCATTCCTTTTATCAGCTCTGCTGTCTCCAACCGCGTTTTATAAGTGATTCCTTCACTGAGAGATCACTTCAGTGCTCTCTGAAAATCCGTAGAAAAAGTTTTTAACACCTACGTTTATTTCAGTGGTTACCATGGCAACAACTGCCACCCTAT
>JAOWAR010156802.1:0-10798 GCA_028571005.1 Clathrina lutea
TGACAATCCGTTGTTTCTGTGTTTGTGCTGCCCCATGGTGAGATCTCTCTCCCTCTCCCTCCCCCTCTCCCTCTCCTTCTCCCCCTCCCCCTCCCTCTCCCTCTCCCTCTCCTCTCCCTCTCCCTCTCCCTCTCCCTCCCTCTCTCTACCTCCCCCTCTCTCTCTGTCTCTCTCTCTCTTTTCGTCTCCTTCCCTCTGTGTTTCATTTTTTCCCTTTTGTGTGGGGAATGGTAGTTGCAGGTTGAAAAACCTCTCAACTGAGGCTGTGGTCGCTTCTTTTGTCTACTTTGTCGAATGCGGCAGCGCTCCGCTGCTCCAGCCAGGCGTTGAGTTGGTCGATCGTCCGGCCGTGGCAGTCACGTCAGTCGGCGATGCGCACGGTCACCTGTCCCATACTTTTAGATCGGCGAACACATTATAACTGGGTTAGAGAATGGGATTGTTTCCATGGTATAAAAATGGCCGCCGGCCATTTGATCGAAGCCTTTCTCTGTCTTGCCTGTTTTCTTCTTTCTCCGAATTTACCGAGATGAGTGTCGAAGTCCTTGTGACCATTCTACGCTTGTTGGAACAGATTATCACTGTGGATTAGGAATCTCGCTTGGCCCGGGAAGAAGTGCGCCATCGTTTTGAAGGTATTGACTTGGTTTCAGAGCGAGCGCCCATTTAAAATGTATACAGGGACGTTCGAGGCGGCATTCAAGTACTGGATTTTTTACTTTTTTGCGTGGCTTGTCGAAACGGAGGAAAGGACGACGCTTCCCACCCGGCATTCTTGTAAAGGCGGTCATTCTGCTTTTACTGACGCACTCGAAGATTTCGGTTGATCGTTACTGCGGTAAATTCAGTTTTTCGATGGCACCTAAAACGCTGGTTTGAGGGACGATGAAAGGGATTTTCTTCGCTTTTTCAAGTTAAGGCACACTTTCTCAACATCGGAAAGAAGTCTAGAAAGTTTCATGGTGCTGCGATGCTCGGAAGTGCCGGGATATCCAGAATTGACCAAATGTACTCCTCAACCGACCTGAGGGCGGCGCTCTTCCGTCAAGGAGGATTCGGTACCTGTGTTAATCTTGTTCCATCCGACGAAGAATGGTTGGCGTACAGCTTTCGATGACCGCGGCAAGAGAAGAAGAAGGCAGGTGCTGCACCGCTCCTTCGTGAAGGAAGCTCGACGGCTGGCGGCCAGTTTACATGTTTTATATTCATGGTAACCGAACGGCCCCCGTGCTCGATCGAGGAACATGGAGTTAACGTTGGCTGTGGCTACCTATACAGGCGAACGAGTGTGTGCACTTAAATAAATATATGGAGTCAATCGAGCTGAATCAGCCATGTGGCTTTGAACCCCGGTCAAAACTTCTTTCTTCGTGGCGTAATCCGATGCTAATAGAGAGGATTAGCAAATCGGCCACGAATACGAAACGAAACGATTGATCCAGACCGGGTTCGAAGATTCGTGGCGCGAAGCTTGAATCGTTTCGTAAGCCAATGATTTTGGAACAGAGCTCAAATCAGCGAAACGCGCACCATAGAGATTTGACGCCTCGACTTGACGGGTTCAAAAAGCACGGTTTCTCTACACTAGTAGTAGATGGTTTTTCTATATTTTTTGCAGCTTCTTTCCTCCTTTCACGATGGCCAACCGATTGTTTTTAGTTGCGAGCTCGAGCGCTCAGGCTTTCTCCAGCGAAGATGAGATCAAAGACTCACCTGCAACGCCCTCTTCTCCCTGTGCTTTGGCCTCCTCTTCCCCGTCTGTTTCTCGTCCGGCTTCACCGGCTACTCCGACCGGCGGTTAAAGGAAGTACCTCCGCTTCCTGATGAGAGATGACATTCATCTCCTGTCACTGGTGCAGCAGAGCACCGGTCCTTTTCAGGCTGGGACAACGATAGCACCCTCCTTCAAAGCCAGCAGCAGTGAGTCCACGAAATCCAGGTTTGTCCTGAACTGCCTTCAAGGAAAAAACAAAAATCTTCGGCTGACGACGAAGAAGCTCGTTCTTTCACTTTTTTTGAAAGTTCGCGCAGGCGCTGGACTGAATGCATCGATGTGTGGACCCTACCGATGATCCCCGTCCGCGCACCCGGCTCGGATGTCACCAAAGAAACTAGAATGGTGTCAATCGTGTTCGAATCGCATCCGACTTGCTAACCCTGTGGCCATTTCAATCGTTGTACGATTGAACCAAGCGCGTGTGAACCGTTTCGCTTCGTATTCGTTTCCCGGCGACTTGCTAATCCTCTCTAGTATTCGCCCTGAAACCGGCAGGCTCGGCAGCAGGCAGCTGTCCGGTCGCTCCACTGCGTGTCGGCTGTGGTCTGCGCGATCGTGCGATGAATTACAAGATAGGAAGGATCAGGCGAAGAGCCATCCGACCATTCTCGATCGTATCTGGTGAGAAACAAATGTGTAGGAACAACGACCAAGCAAGGGCTGTCGGGCTTGTCTTTGGTGAGAGAAAAAGAAATCACGCAAAGTTGTCTTACGCAAATTACAGAACGCACCTTTCGCCCGTCCGCGCCCTGAAAGCTTACCTTGTACTTCTTTCGCGGCCAGAGCTGGCTACGCCGTTAAATGGATCGTGGCATCAATTTGGTAAAACACGCTTTTATTAACAATGCCGCTCACAGTAGCTCTGCGCAAAGGAAAGCACCTGCACGCGTACGGATACCTTTGTTTTTTGACCTCAGAAACCGTTTATCGCTGCTCCTCCGCAAGTGTTAGACAGTCCCACTAGGACGAACAGTTTCATCACTCTCCAAAGATTGACCTCAACGGACGATGTCCGCCAAAGGCAAATCGCCCAGCGAAGAAACTGCAGGTGAAACCTGGCGAGTATCGTCCGCCAAGCCCACGATATCTGCAGCTTCTCCTTCAAGTAGCTATGTCGGCAGAGTCCGCCGCTGGGCGTCACGAAGAACGACGAACAGCTGGGCCAACAGAACCACAGTGTTGACGAACATTTGATTTAAACGAGCGACGTGTGCTGAACACGATTTGTTCCCGTCGGAAAGAGCCTTTCCCGAGCTTGGGCCTCGCAAGTACTCACCACCATGCCTACCCAACTAAAACCTCGCCTTCTCCTTCATGTTCTTCAGATCAGAGTAGCTTGAGAACGAGTACATGTCTGATATCGGCACCAGTCGCGAGATCAACTTCATATTATTTCAGCGTACATGAAAGTTCGTCAGCAACGCACCCCTGTTGATTCAAAGCGCAATATTAATATTGCGAGCGTATTGCCACGTGTTGTAGCTAGGTGAACAACTTAAGGTAGTGAACACATTAAAATTGCCCGACAACACTGGCTTACTACAGCAGATGCGTTTACTTTTTGGCATTGTCCCCGCACCTGAGATATTTCACCAAAAGCTGGAACCTGTTCTTTTACGTAGAATATACCAGGATAACAGCTGTTCAAGGTGGTAACGATCTGTTTCCTGCATTGGCGACTAACCGGATTGTCAAGCCAGAACAAACGCAGACATGTTCGTTATCCGAGTTCAGTTTTTATTCCGTTATTGAAAAATGCCCAAGGGCAATCCCAACAAATAACAACAGACACTTGGGTAGACACAAGAACGATTTTATTTTGCCAAACGTTTCGCTGTCGGCAGCGTCGTCAGTGGCGGTAAGGATTTGTGGTCGTGAACGGTAGAAAATATTGCATGCTCGTTATTGGCTAGGCTTTGGATCAGGTGGTTTTGCTTCACGCTGCAGCTGGATAAGATAATCTTGGATTCCCAAGTTCCGTCACTGCTAGCGCTTTTGGTCGACATCTTGCCAATGGTCTTGACCAGAATTTTCTGGAGTGTCTCGTCAACTGGCAACATGAGTGGTGTATCTATTCTTGGTAAAATATCAACCTCAGTTTGGTCAGCTCATCCGGCAAAGTGGTTGGCGAGCAGCTTACCCGGATCCTCTGGGCCCCTTTTGTATGTGTGTTTTGTCTGCTTACCTACATGTTCGTGTTTGAGGGCATTCCACGGAAAAGTCACGTTTGTCGGTATTCCACGTCGAGCAATGGCCCTTAAACTTCGGTATCCTTTAGAGCGGCTTCGTCCTTTCCGATGACGAAAGAATCAAACTGTTAGCTTCTTCCGGTGAAGAGCTATTTCGTGTAGAAAAATTCAGGATTCGATGGGAGAAATTCAGGATTCGATGGGCGTATGTACGCTTATGAGACTGGTCGCGTGTGGTTATATCTACTAACCCACCACCGGCTCCGGAGCGAACGGTTCAGGCTTCAGCGATCATGGCGATTCCGAGAAGTAATTGTCCGTGAGTGGGCTTGGTTGTCACCTTTTTGCTTTTTGCCTGGGGATCGAAGTCTGCTGAAGTGCAGGTGTGAATTGTAGAGGAAGTCCGAGGAACTGCTGAAGACATGTGACCGGTCTTTTAGAGGAAGTAGCGAGGATGAAGTCGTCTTTTGGAGGGATATTTTCCCTTGTTTTCGCCCTTATAATGGCGATCGTTTTCTTGTTGATGGCGCACCGATTTCGTTTTTCAAGTCTGGAAGCACCAGGCCCAAGGACAACAACTACCTATTGGGTTGTCCGTGGAAGACTCAGGGCTCTTCCGGGATACAAGGCCTCGGGACAATACACCCGACAGGGAAAGACCAAAAAAGGTTTACCGCCTTCCAATTTTGGAAAGCCCTGAGGTAGGCGGGTATACAAGTGTTCCCTCTACCTTGACTCCCACCCTGCTACACAGCAACACAGGCTCCTGACAAGTCCTCAGTAAGCATCAAAACCACGCTGCAACGCACCTTTTGTCAGCCCTGATACCGGTAATCCCTCATCCGTTTTTGCCATAATTTATCGGCCTATTGTCTGTCAAATTCACATTCCATGCTGCAAATTTCTCATGCACTACATGAAACAACACTGAAAGAATCGCCTTGCAAATTCATGCAGGACAGGAAGGGATATGGCTAATGAGCGCAACCTTCTGCGGATAAGGTGCAACTGAAGTCCCATTTTGCATCAGGCAGGCCTGTAAAGATGGGCTTCCTATACCGGTACATGTACACAAACCGCAGAAACCGGTCACCCGACGCATTGAACTCACACATCCACTAATGGATTTCTTCACCCTCCACAGTGAAGCGAAAAGCTGCATGCAATCCAATCAGGCAATGAAAGAAGCCATGTGATCTGACTCATCCTCAATGTTGAAACGTACTGCCAAGGGTGTCGTCCCCAAATCTGTTGTCCAGCAGCGGCCACCTAGAAAAGAAAATATTTGTATAGATTTCTGCCCGAATTTTCCTTATCCGTAGAAATGTTTGCTCCCATGAGCACGACCTTCCACAATTTCCTGTGGGCAAGGGGCTAAGCTTGAACATGCTCTCAAATGTCTGGCACAATCAACCGCCCATGGCGTCAGCATAGGCACACGGCTGAGACGACGCTGCTTTCGCGCGGTGGAGAAGCTGGGCGGTGAAAACAGACATATCCACTCGTCGACCAATTGACGTCGGGATTTCCGTTCGGCAAGGCACCGTTTCGTCGGAGGCTCGAATCCGAGCTGTGCCCTTCGGTAATGCGAGCGGAAAAAATGGGTGGATGGCTTGATTTCTTCCAGCGGAGAATTCCTGTTTCCATTCATAGCCAAGATAGGCTGTGCGTCACTGACCTGCGTACAACTGTCAAATATCGGAAGCCGAGTTTGAACTACTTGCGGAAAAAATATGAAACGGGAACAGAAATACGGTCGTAAGAGCACTTGCCTCGGGACTTCTTCCGAGCCCAGGGCACGTAAGCTTTACGATGAATTAGGTGAAGGTTGATTGAGAAAGAAGCGATACGGTTCGCGACAAAAAGGAATTCTTTCGGAACGCCATGAGCATAGCGGCTGCACAATCGAGATGAAAAAGAGCGGCCTTTTCGGCATTCTGCGCTCGTTCGTTGCGTTCCTGCTTGTTTCGCTTTCCATATCTTTTTGCGACAGAAACTTCAGTTGATGTTTGCTTTGAATGGGTCGCATGGAATCTTTGGGTCTTCGTTCATCTTCAGAATCAGGCATGGGAAGCAACTTAGTCACGTGACGAGTCGAAACATACGCAGCTTGAAAGTCGGTCACGGAAATCCGAGAGAATTTTGTAACAGAAGACGCGGAGCCATTTGCACGTGAAACGCGCAGCTTAAATTCTCTAATTGTTTTCCGCTTCCACAGAAAAAATTAGCGTCTACTGTAAGACAACTGTCTCTAGATCTGCCTTTGAAGTTATTACACTGTCGACTCCACGGAGTGTCCGTGAGCTTGTTCTTTGACAACCTTTGGCCTTGAAATTGTAGAGGGCGATTGTCTTGTGGCCCTCATCCTCACCTAAAAGCATTTTGAAGATTGTCTTGTCAAATATAATCTCGTGTTGAGCTCCATTGTTTATGATTATCCGAGTTTGGCAGACTACAGCTCCGACCGAGGAAACCTTGAAAAGGCTGACCTGCCTACTTCCACGAGCGTTATGAGTGGCCGCACCGATTCTACAGCTGAAAATACATCATCATTCCTTAAGCGCGGTGTAGGGACGACCACAAAATATGACCATGAGCAACCTTCAACGGCGAGGGTCGCACCAGCGTCAGAAAATCTCAGCCAATGTCTTACTGGACCCCCGCCAGAGATCCTCCAAGCTGCTGCCCCAGACTTTCACCTGAGGTCAGGCGCCGAAGATTTCCCATTCTGTTCCCGTGAGAATCTCTCCAGCACGACTCAACGTCGCCGCAGGAAAGGTCTTACCCTCGTCATGAGCATCATGGCTTGCTTTCTTGCCGCCTTCGCACTTGCAAAGGCCGCATCAGAAGTCTCTCATGCACAGCCCAGGAATAAGGAGAAGCTCTCCCCTCCAACTGAGGAGGGAAATGTTACAAACATCACGGCAGGTAAGCGTAATATTTTCAGTTTACTTCAACTTTGATTCTTTCTTTCTTGGGAAAACTGGGGTATAACGTACTCTCCGGTATCGTCAATTCCTTGTCTTTTTCTTTCAATTCTTTTCTTTCAATTGGCTCTGTTTTCATTGTTTTGCCACAACTAACTTCTGTTCCAGGATAAAATGGAATGAAGTAGTGGAAAGAGTCGAAAGAAGTGCAGTGGAAGAGTGCCAATGCCAAAACCAGGATTCAAACCGGGACCCTCTGCTCACGCGGCTTATGCTCTGCCAATTGAGCGATACAGTGACCGGCGACCCGTTGGTCAGGACAATGGACCCTTCAAACACTGTGCTATGCCACTAAATCAGAAAAATAGGTCTCACTGAGGGCCCAAATGACCAACCGCTCCCAACCAGGGACCCGTCACGGCATAAGTTCATCGCTCACCCACAAAGAATGATAATGATGGGTGGTGGGAGAATTTATCTCTAAAAGATGGGGGAGTGAAACAGTGGAAAGAGTAGAAAGAAGCTTTCCACTGCTTCAATTCCTTTCCTTCTAAATAT
This sequence comes from Clathrina lutea, assembly GCA_028571005.1. Lineage (NCBI taxonomy): Eukaryota > Metazoa > Porifera > Calcarea > Clathrinida > Clathrinidae > Clathrina > Clathrina lutea. The sequence continues at coordinate 7,452 of JAOWAR010156802.1, forward strand.
CAATTATCCCAAACAAATTAAACTCCATTCTCATTTCTATTCGGTTAAAATTTGCTCTCTTTGTTGAGCTACTTGATCAATGACCTTCTTTAAAAGACAAAAAAGTGTGAGATACTATGAGTAGAAAGAGAAAAAAAGGAAGAGGGTGAGGAAGAAGCAAAGGAAGAAAAAAAGGCAAAAAAATGAAAGAAGAGGGAAGAGGCCTTTTCTAAGTAGATGGTAGCATTGTCCTCCAGACGACCCTCAGGTCTTGTCTCTTGTGCAAAATTATATCAATAACTTAACGAAGCTCTTATGAAATAGTTTGAAGCAACAGCAGTTCACTCCTTGTTCCTTGTCTTCTCCTCTACACGTGACTGAAAATGGCAAGCTCTCTCTTTGATCGAGGATCTTGCCCAAGAATTGAAGACGCAAAAAGCCATCATCGAAAGTCAAAAATCAACTTTGCAACGCTTGGAATCGACTCTACAAAGCCACCAATCGACTTTCAAGGGCCAGCAATCGTTTTTTAAAGCGCTGAGCGAGCAAACTACAGCCACAAATTACAGTCTGCAAGAAACTTTGCGACGCCAGCTTTCACTGAGCAGGCGAGACGACGAGCTTCAAGCGGAGCTTCGGGGACTTTCCCAGAAGGTATTACAGCATTTATCATTATTACAGTTGAAGAAGGGCTTATCAGAAGGAAAAGCATGAAAAGAACCGGCACTGGTCTTTGGCTACATGCAGATTAAACAGCTAGCTTTAAATAGGGTGAAAGAGGACTGGGGCTTGCTATGATTGAATGTAACTCTTAGCTAAAGCTCAGAACTTTGGTTTGCTATCGCTCTTTTGCAAACTGACACAGTAGATGCAATGAAAAAGGTGTGACAACAATAGCACATTCCAAAGGGAGGGGTTTGGAAAAGTTGACTACAATGCAAGCTGGGATCACCTTCACAAGCTTAAGGGCAAAGATACTTTCATCGGGCGAGGGGAGTAGACGTGAGAGCAAGAGCATGGCCAAGCGTAGTGGCTTGAAACGTTCTTCAAGATTTGGCAACTTATTTCAAATTGGTTAAAGACTCTTTTTGATTCTACACTCATTTCAGTTAATGTTTTATTCCATTATTGAAAAGACGATTGTCCGAGGGCATTCCCAACAATCACAACAGGCACCACGCCTCAATAAGGGATTTTGTCCAACCAAAAGCAACAACCAGGGCGGCTTGTCAAAGCAAGACGTGCCTGGCACCAAAGATCTGCCACCGGTCTAACGTAGTGTACTGTGCAACCTGTTCACTGTGCAGAGCCAGTTACATCAGCATGACCACACACTCATCATGATGAGCAGCAGGAGAAATGCATGGCCCCAGCACAAAAGACGGATTGGAGTACCACAATCAGCGAACGCTACCAGAACGACCACCTCTACAGCAAGCCGAATATCCAGTTCAGCACCGGCGCCAAGGACACTCTCCCAATACACATCAATTAAATTGGTGATGTTGAGGAAGCCCTTGCCATAAGCATCGCCAGCAATGCAATGACATCACATACTTGACCTACTTCTCAGTTTTATGGCGACTCGATCTTCCTCTTTCCGTGATATCTTTGACCAAGGTGAACCTTCTCAGTTCTTTTTCAGTGTTTCAAAGGGTGTTCACGTGTTACCGCCTTTTTATTAGTTTTGTGCCAGAAACTTAACTTCGAAGCCAGGCTAAGTACCGTGCAGCAAAAGGCCCGCTACCCATCAGAAATCCCAGTGACGGCGTGTTGAACTGGCCCGATGGCCGAACGCAACTCAGTGAGAAGGGAAATTTAAGAAGAATCGCCCTTCTCGCCGACAGATCCGCCGAACGCTCCATGTTATCGCCTCAAATCAAAGCCCGCATCAAGCACACTAGAAACTGAGAAAAAAAAAAGAGGGATGGCGGGGAACAAGCAGAAACCACCCCAATTTTAGGCCGGGAGGAAAACCAACAGCTAGTTGGCCTCCCTTCATGCATCCTCAAGCACGTCCACGCGTACCTTTTGACGAGCGCCCGTTGCTTCTTCTTCGACAACCGGGTCCTTGCAGATCGATTGCTGCGACGCATAGGGCCTCGGCGAGACCTGGCTATGACAAGGCCTATAGCCAGGCTTTTGCGCGGGCATTTTTTATCGCATATTAATTTTATTATTTTATTTATTATTGGCAAATAGCAACTACTCTCCGACCCAGATGAAACTGATTTGAGTCGACAAGGGATGGGATCCCGGATCTGCCTCAGTTCTGTTTTAACTGTTGCTGGTCGATCGATCGAGCATGCCTGTCCGGTGAATTGTGGCCATTTCGCCCCGTCAAGCTGTCAACTTCTGCAGAGCCAGGACTAGTGGCGAGTTAGCTCATGATCAGGGACTCTAGGATTCGGCTGGCCCTGTGTCACCCAGGCCGTTGCTTATCAAGTTTTGCTTTCAAAGTTTCCCCTGCCACGGTACAAGGGCTTTTCCGGAGAGGAACCGTATGTATGCCTGGAGGGTGAAGGTATCGAGCGATGGCGGAGCTTTCGGTAATCTACTCTCTCTTTCGGCAACATGGCGACAGCAAGCTACAAGACGAAGTCAAAGAAGTCTAGATGTGAGAAAGTGCAATCGACACAACGACACAACGATCTATACGCGCCTTCACGTGTACGTACGTAGACTAGCCCAGTAAGCCTAGTATCTATTATACTGATGTAGATCGATGTAGCCCGCAGCCATGCTGCATGCATGCATGCTTGCCCGCCACGATGTCGATGAGCGCAGCTGGCTCAGCAAGTACCTGCTCCGTACTAGATAAACGGTGACAACTTGCTGGCTATGACGACACAATGTCCCTGACGTCACGAACAGCCCGCGCAGGAAGCGTGGCAGATCCGGCTGCCACATCACATCAGGCCTCTATCCCAACATCACTCGGGTCCTACAGCTTATATGCACGTTGCCAGTGCGAGATATATGTTTCAGCGCCCTTCGATGCTGAAGTACTTTAATCTTCTTGGCTCAACTACATCGCACAAGGGCCTCAATGCATTGGCATTAATTCATGGGCCGTATTCTCGGGCCATGCACGTGAACTTGGACGGCGTGGTTGACTTGGTTTGCGGCAAGGCATCCTCCCCGGCTGGCACTGTCAGACATTGTGGAGTGTGTATAAACCTTCCGGAAACCTCTTGAACAAATTTATCCATATTTCCCTTTTTTCTTCTTTCTCAGATTCATTTCTCGTTTTCTCCTTCTTTCTAAAGTTCATTCATTCTGGCTTTTCCTCCCTCAGCTCTCTCTCTCTCCCCCTCTCTCTCTCTCTCTCTCTCTCTCTCTCTCTCTCTGTCTCCCCCCCCTCCCTC
>JAOWAR010156813.1:0-10797 GCA_028571005.1 Clathrina lutea
GGTCACACTCCAGCCAAACAGACTTGATCACTATACATACTAAATAATCCTGAAATTGTGCACTGACAAATTACCACAGCGGTTCTGAATGCCAATTTGGTGATATGCTCTGTCTAATTGTCTCATTGAACTTCTTCTTTACTTTGCCAATCTCCCTGGCAACGAAACCTGATATTCACAGTATATGCCTGGGCTACTGCTTCGCCAAAACTCTGTGGTGTTTTTCTTTGTGAATGGGGGACATTTATCTTGGGCAGTCAGCTGTCTAATGGCATGAAGACGGAGGGGGGGGGGGGTTAGAGTTGGGGTCCGTTGGGTTGATTTCTTGGTGTCGTGGTCAGATGTTGGCGACTGACGTTGGTCTTGGCGTCCTTGTAGGGCACTCTGCATTCTGCTTCCAAACTCTAGTCTGTAGTTGGTGTTTCTACACCTCAGGTCTGTTGGGATTTGTCTTGATCGAGAAGGATCCTTCAAATGCTTATTTTTGTTATTTATTATTTAGTATATTTACCTTATATTTATTTTTAATTTTTAGTTCCTTATTCATATTTTCCTTTTTATTTATTTGCTTACATTCACCCTTTTCACTTTTCCCTGCCCCTCTTTATTTGTTTCATATTTTGTCCTACACTATTCATCTCTCTCACATTCCTTTGGCGAAATGTGTACACCGGGATCGCCCCCAAGCCGCGCCAAGCTACGCACCACAAACGCAAGAGTTGGACCTCCGTCACCAAATGCCTCTATCATGCCTTGTTCACATACAAGCGGAAATGCGTTGCATCATGGAAAAGTCATCGGTCATCCACTGCCTCTGTAGGCCAGGTATTCCCAAACCTGAACAAGCGCAAGGCCGAGGAACAAGCTTCAGTTCGCACATTGAAACCAGAAGAGCTGCCGATGGATACCCGGGGTTGGCTTTAAGTCGTCCGAGATGGCGGGTGTCCTGCTCAATTAATTTGCTGACTACTCCTTCCCTGCAGCCAGTCTGACAGTTTTAGTGTTACAGGATTCAGCCAAGTACAAAGGAATCTTTCTTTGTTCGTGCGGAAAACGTCACTATTTTAGCCATGCGCATTCACCACGTACACGGACAATGTGCGAACTGAAGCTTGTTCCTCGGCCTTGCGCTTGTTCAGGTTTGGGAATATTCACCTGGCCTACGGAGGCAGCGGATGACCGACGACTTTTCCATGATGCAACGCATTTCCGCTTTTATGTGAACAAGGCATGATAGAGGCATTTGGTGACGGAGGATACATACAGCTGCGTATTTTGGAGGCACGTGGCGTTTGACGGCGAAGGCCTGCCACCCATAGCGGGTCGATTCACGTGCAATGTTCTAAAATTCTTTGTCACTTCCTTCATAAAGCTGCGTTCAAACTGTGTCCCACCAAACGCAAGTCGGACTCGACTGGAGAATGGCAGAAGTGAATTGAACCTCAATTTACTCTTGAAATAAAGTTCTAACAGGTGACAGAAGGGAGGAAAAACAGGAACATATGGAAAGAAGAAAAATAGAACTAAATGAGATCTTGGTGCAGACCTGCTATCATGCGCATGTCAGTCACACGCATGATGTTTGATCATCCGGCTAGGATCTGACGAACAAACTCATCTGCCTTGAGCGCTACGGCGGCGAAGGAGATGTACCGCTGCGCATGCGTGTTTACTCTGCAAGGACACCTGCACCCAGATGGCGCATCATTGTCTCTGCAAATGACTAACAAAGATCAAAATAGGCATCTTCACAAAATTGATCCCCATGTTTATGTCGGTCAATGGCGGTGAAAACTGGAGATTTGGGAGGAAAACGAAAAATTGGCAGAACGTAATCATACGTTGAATGAAGCATGGCAAAGCCCGTGTCCTCATTGCTGCCCAATTGTACCACACTAGAACATTTATTTGTATGCCAATACCTTCTGTCTTCACATACATGGCAATGATTGTCAGTGATACGGAACCATGAAGCATATGGCTTAGTTTAGGCTTTTCACAAGCCTTAAACGTCAGCAGGGGGTGTCGGTACTTATGACAAACCACTTTTGGTTGGTGTCTGTCATTTTCGTTGGTGGCAGAACTGAAACAACATGTGCGTTATTATATATACTGATTGTGTATCTTTCCTTAGCTTGGATAAGTGAAGCCACGACACGCACAATTCTCAGATCTGAGTACGCTCTCGCCTGCACTTTCACCAGCTGTGAAGCTGGCCAAAAGGCAAGAATGGCAGTTTACATTCAGAGAATTCCAAGGAGAGCAACAAAACATACTAGACAATGTACAGACAAGTGACTTGTAGCAACCACAAATACCAGACCTGCTGATATCCAAAAAGTGGACCTTTTCATTTGCTTAGGAACTGGTGGAGCCTGCAGAGAAAATTTCCCTTTCTGGGTGATGGCCTTGGTTTGCAATTGGCCACAACGGTGACTGGCCACAAAGGTGATATTTTGTCGCTCTCATTCAACACACATGACAAGGTCTGGGCACAGCTGTGTAAATCATACCTTGAGAAAAATAAACTCTAGAGCAGCAGCCTACAGCAAACAGAACAGGCAGTGGCATTGTGTTGAAACGGACCTACAATCCCTTTCACATAATTGCAAGCACCCACTAAGATGTCGAGTGATTAGCCAATTGAAACGTTTTGGATAAACATGCCAGACCACCAAGGAGGAAGTGAAAATGACAAGGCCAGCACGACCTTGGGATGAGATGAACAGCAGCCAGACTCGCAGTCTTGACATCAGCAATTGACTAGATCAAAGTTCAAACACTTCTTGTTGGAGCCAGATGTGGTCTTCCTAGGTCTCTGGTGCTCGAGCTCTGACTGCTAATCTGACTGCGAACCATCACGTGGTTGAAGTAGTAGAAGTAGTAGCACTAGCAGTAGCAGTAATTGAGGTATAACAACGGGCTTGGAGCAAAGCTTTAGAGCTCATGTAGCCAGCCAAGCCTGAGAGCACAATAGGGTCCATAACTGGGGAGCAGCTACAGCGGGTGGCCTTAGGCCATCAGGCACGTAGATCTTGGCCAGGGTTGCATGCAATGTTTGTTGACGTCAGAGGTCAACTGCTGACCCCAAGTGGCGGCTGGGTACAACACTGAATACTTACATGTAGCTGCGGAGGCATGCTATCAACTTCTAACCATTTCCAAAGTGTTTTTCACCCTTGAAAACCCCCAGTTTGAGTCCAAACTCGATTGGTTTACGACAAGAGGTCCTGGAAATAAAATTCAATGGGATAATTCTAAGTGGGCGTCATGTGCAGTGCGCGCGCCAGCATGGTCGAGCCTCAAGTGCCCCGCCTCAGCACCGACCAATCAGGGGCCAGGAATTTTATCGCAGAGAAAATTCCTGGGCCGTCCAAGATCTACGTAGCTCGTGGCCTAAGGTGATGATATTACTATGGCCAATAACGGGCAACATCATGTCAATTTGGTAGTTATAAATCTGAATGTTGTCTATTCTCACCTCTAAACACACACAAGTGACGAGGTGGTGGAGCCCATGGCCAACCGCACACGAGTATTACTCATAACGATAGATGACCAAGAGCTCAAGAATGAACAGAAACGCATAATCATCACCAAGGTAAAACATCGCAAGAGCAACTGGTGCCAAGAGGGAGTGTGAAGGTGTAGCAAGAAAAATGGGAGAACAAGGCTACTGGGGTCCCAGAATTAATTTTCAACCTTGTGGCTGACAGGAAAAATACCTCCTGCCCTGGCAGGCCTGAATAGGAGGAAAAAGACGGTGGATGGAAGAGACCCGGAAGGCAAACAGCATGGAAAGAATAGTGAAGATATGAGAGATCTCAATACGGCAAAGACACATGGAAAAGTGATAAAGCAGGTTGGTAGGAGGGAGACTCAACGTGTACGTTGACTGGACGCGACTGGAAGAAGCGTCAACGTGGCCGAGCATATATTCAGAAAGTAGCGCATGCGTCCACAGTCGGCGAGAGCCAGCGTCTCGCCTCTCTCACTTCACTCGGCCAGTGAGAAGCTATATTTCATTTTTTGAGTGTGCTGCACTCAAGAGGTTTCAGGGCCTCAAGAGTCCGTCGGTCAAATCTTGCTACTCAGGTTATCAGGATTTTATTCACATCAAAATTTAACGTGTGTACTGGCATGGATTTGACAATCTCAAGAAGGGATACTTGTAGTTGGAATTTTAGCATTAAGATAATTTCTGGCTTTGTCTTTTGTTGTTCTTGCTCCAACTTTTCTTTATCAATTCATCAGCTTGCTTGTTGGCGTGTGTGACCTTACGGCAGAAGGGGAGGGTGATATTCAAGTTGATCAACAGTGTGCTGCTACCAGTAAAGTCCTCGCTCCTCCAGACCCTGGGCCTCGAGAATCAACTCAAAAAGCCCGCTCATCGTCCTGCCAACCACCCGATTTATTCAGCCCATTGATCCAAGCAGCTGACAATATTTCCCTCGCGGCGCGATCTAGACACCAGTCTTTCTTCCGTTCATACCAAGGTGGTCTTCTTGGGTGCCCTCCTGATAAGGGTGAACAAGAGATACCTTTCCCTACAACAACAGCCATTGAAACCAAGGCAGCTACTCAGCATGGGCCATCAGATGAAATCCTCAAAGCTCGATCAAACAGAGTCTACTATATTGCCATTATTGACATTCTGCAGCGCTATACTCTGCTCAAGCACATGGAGAATTTCTATAAGAGTACAATTTGCTGCTCAGACTCGGCTGGTTTGTCATCAGTGGACGCAAACACCTATGGAAAGCGTTTCCTCGCCGCCATGGACAACTACTTTGCATAACCCATACTTAACGCTTGAATCACCCTCCAACTAAGCATAACATGATTGCAATACAAATCAACGCGATTATTCAATGGTCACGACTGATCCTCATCCCAAGACACTCAGTTTTTCGTGTGTACATCATACATTGGGACAAATGAGCACAACTCAGAGAACAGGGCAATGCTCATGGGAATGATTGATTTCAAGTTCATCTAAAACATCAGGTAGAATGATCACACACGATTTATGCTTTCTTCATTACCTTTGCTCTTTGCTCCTGATTGATGTTTCAGGTTGATGTTAAACACAATCAGGACAAAAATGTTTCTTTCTAGTCATGACTAGATCTCAACATGATAAGGTATGACTAGATCTTAATATGATAAGGTAGAAATGTCACCAGCTGCTAAGAAGTGGAGATTGCATTGTTTCAAAGGGGAAAATGCACTTCCGTTTGAAGAAGAAGGAATAAAGAAAGATGGGCTTTGTGCTCTTTTGGGCTATCCTATACCCAGATCAACTAACACCAACTCCCTCGAACGTGAAAGAGAGTGAGAAAAAGAAAGGGAAAAGTCGATGGGCAAGCCGCGAATCGAACCTGGGTACTTAGTAGTTTTTTACAATTCAGTGCTCTACCCGGACTGAGCTGTGCGGTTAAAATATTAGCTGCCATTCACAGGTGTGTTACGTTAGTTGCCAAATCAACTATAAGACTGTCCATTGTCAGTTTCAGAAAGTTTGGAGTAATCAGCAGGGCGGACTGTACATGAGTGTAGTCCTGGCCCATGCTAACACCAGCTATAAGATGTAATAAGCTTACGTCCAGAAGGAATTTCTAGCTCATGGAGTTGAACCGTTAATTGTTACCACCCTGTCGAGTGGTAGAACTAACCGCAAGACTTCTGTTGGTGGCGTCCAACCAATTCTGGAATACATATGATGGAGTTTGGGAGAATGGGAAGTAACCATGAAAAATTGGAAAGAATGGAAAGAAGTGTAGTGGAAAAATGCTAATGCCCCAACCAGAAATCGAACTGGGACCCTCGGCTAACGGGGCTGATCGTCTGCCAATTGAGCTATTGGGCTGGCGACTCACTGGTCAGGACAAATGACACTTTGACCACTCTGCTACACTGCGGCGCGAGAGTCCCAGTTCGAATCCTACCTGGGGCATTGGTATTTGTCCATTGCGTTTCTTTCTATTTCTTCCCCTTCTTCACTCTCTCTGGAATAGATATACACTTCGCCGCTGTGTAGTGGAGGACTAACTGTGAAATTAATGTACTTTAGTAAATTAGACACTCGGTGGCCGTGCTACTTTGTGTACTTCAAACTTTGACGAAGAGACAAATATGTGACTAACACTCTTACCTTTATTCTATTTTTAAGGTATGGAACAACTTTGCACTACGTTACCTCTAATCACACTGGGCTTTGTTGCCTCGCCTTCTTTCTTCAACGTATTTAGCTCCGTACATTAGTGTAATATGTATTTGTCTTTTCCTGTTTCTTCACTTAATAAGAAATATGCAGCGTATTCTTTCTGGCCAGTTCCTTTCTCTCGTTCTGTCAAACACCCTGCCATGGCCAGGGGAAGTCCAGACACACTCACAGATAGTCGTTAAGCAACACTTCGGTGCAACTTTCCTTGGATGTGTAGTTACGCTCCCACTATTCAGCGTTTTCAGGATCGTGCTGTTAGCTTATCTGCTATCAAGATAGTGATTTCGAGGACTTTGCTGATGTCACTCACATATTTTACATAAGTGCAAGCTATGAAATCCCCATAGGAGAGACACTCACCGTGACAAAGAGGTTTTAAGAAAATGATGTCAAGACATTTCGGCTTTCAACACCATCATCAGTTATTTACTGTTACTGGAATTTCTGGGTACCATCGATGGAATTTCTGTGTACCCTCGATGGAATTTCTGTGTACCATCGATGGAATTTCCGTGTACCATCGATGCCAATCTTGATATCCTTACTCAAAGATCTCTTAATTTATCCATTGGACAGAGAAGACAAAGAATGGGCACAGGAAGGGCTTAAACATGGGGTTTGACCGGGTGGCAGAGAAGTTACGATCATGGCATTCTGGCTGGGGTAGGCAATGGCACTGCAGGTTTGAGCCCTCCCCATGTCCCTTCCTATCGTCGTCTTTGTCCAACGTAATTTTTTTTCGCCATCATGTTTTACTATTATTCATGGTGCATGATTCTGGAAGAAATGTGATATTATTTTTTTCTTTCGCCGGCTCACGGTAGGAATGCACTGCTATAATTATGTCCACGGCCATAAGATGAGTGTTGTGTTGACTGTACAGGAAAATGCAGCTGTCCAGTGATGTGTTGCTTTGTCCAGCTATCCTGCCAGTAGGATAAGTCCTTGAACTTTCTGCGGCCGGTTAATGCTGTTATACACATGACCTCTTTCAATCCCAGGCTGTTTTGAGCAGAGCTGGTTATTGGTAGACGTATTAAGATCGATTAATGGTGGTGCAGTGCCGATATTATTCCGATCTGATATTCGTAACATTCCGCGAGCGTCCAGGGACCAGGCGCACGTATCCTGGCGCAGCAACGGCTATCAAGCGGCAAACTCCACCGCCTTCCACCAAGTTCATCGGCCAGGGTCAACGGCCAATATCCATGCACCAATGCATCCGTGATCGTTGACGTCTGATTGAGTTGGCCGTGATAGTCACTACTGACGACGTCGGAGAAAGAAAAAGTTTCAACGATCCTTGCCGTTGAATCGCGGCTTGACGTGTCAGCGACATCAGCACGTGAACCTGACGGTGCTGGAGATGGCTTCGCAAGTTCGTCATGTTGCCGGACTACGGCAACGACGCTCGGGGCAGCACGATCGGCAGCGCAAATGCTTCTCGACGAGCGTACCGCCGCCGTCGACAACTTGAAAACTGAACTCTTTCCATATCAGGGACTTGGCGTCCTAAGGCGGCCTTTGCTTTCCCTTCTGCTCCATCTTCACATCGGCCATTCTCGACACCTAAAGGCGACAGTGACAAACCACCAGAGACGGCCAAACTGGCCAAGCCGCTTCCGCCATGCATGTATCCTAATCGATCAGTGTCCGAACACGCCGTAACGATATAAGATAATCGTCCAAAACCGTGCTCTCGCTCGATACATCGATAACTCGATATATCCCGCCACCGCTAGTGTTGTGGTGCCTCTCTTCCCATTACCGGTGATGCACCGTCTGTCTATGTTTGCCCCTTACGCACGCGGGTGGTTTGAAGGTGCGCTCCCTGTCGATGTCTACAGCCACTTTGACAGTGGCATCCGTTCTATGATTATGTTCGCCCCGTCTGCATGTCCGTCTACTCACCTTCCCCAGCCCAGAAACTAACCGTCATTTTCGTCTGAGGATATGAGCTGGCGGCAGGAACTAAAAGTAGATCGTCTTTCCCACACCAACCGGACAACTGACTTCTTCTCTTCACCGGCCTTTAATTGAACTAATGATGCGAAAAACATTCACGCATCAATGCATTAGAAACCGGGCTTCAGAAGGCGTGCTGGTTCAATACATCTCATTTTCGAGGGAACTGGAGGGTGTGTGCGTGTGTGTCTGTGTGTGGGAGGTTCTTTGCTGGAGATTGATAGCTGGCTAGACACTTCCTCAGAGCAACACCCGACCAGCTGCGGCCGGCCTGGAAACCGCACCGCGGGAACTCTGCTCTCATACGTTTTCCAGATATTCGGATGCCCTTTCTGGACTGCGGTGGGATGCCCGACCTTGATCATGAGAGGCTGAGGGGCAGAGATCGCTCCTGGTCAACAAAATGCTGTCAGATAGCGATTAAGAGCTAACGCTTGTCTTATCATTCTGAGCCCACCAAGACGTCGCCAAGCTTTACCTTCCTGCAATGGACTTCAGCGTCGGCTCTGGGCACAACGACAAGCTTGACCGTTCCCTGGAGCTTCTGAGAAAAGTCAACAAGGACGTCTTGCCGGTCAACTTTGGCACCAGTTGTCTCTCTCTGGCCTCAGCGCTGTGTGTTGCTCTCAGTTTTCTTCTCGTTCCACGGCTTCGGGCGCATCCAGCGTCTCTCTTGCTCAATCGGTAGGTGACGTTAAGATTGTTCACTTCGATTGGAAAGGGATGGGTTGGACCGTCCCTGAGTTGCATGAGCAGTGGAGGTGACGTGACTCGCTAGGCCATGTACGTGGGCAGCACTCATCGGCTGCCGCGTTCCCGGTGTTATTTCGCACCCACTTCCCTCTCTCTCCGGCCGCAGGTTCCCTCCTGTTCAAACCCTCGACCTCTGTCACTCTCAGTCTAGGCACGTTCTCTCTCTCTCTCCCTCTTTCTCTCTCTCTCTCTCTCTCTCTCTCTCTCTCTCTCTCTCTCTCTCCTCCCTTCGAATTCCCCTCCAGACGCCAAGCTGGTGAACACATTCCTACAGCATACAATTGATCTTCGCTGGCAGCAGACAGACGCGCTCTCAGCAGACTGCGAAATACTACATTCGCGTGTAGTGGTGGCCCATGCAAGGCGTGCACCGACAGGACATATTAGTGTTGCTTAAGTATGCCGAGGGCGAGGTTTTGCCGGCAAATAAGACGGTCTGCTGAAGTTGAAAGCCGTGGCACAGCCGAGGCTTTTCCCGAGGACTTTTATTCGAGAAAGCGAGTGGGAAGGATTTTAAGACTTAAAATTATAATCCCACAAACCGAAGCTTTCGCCGACACATGAGAATGTTGGGTGCTGCCGAGGTGTAGGTCTGTTGTGGTACGGGCGGCGTTGGCGGGATCACAGACAAAAAGAGAGGGCAATAGTGGAAGCAGAAAAGAACATCCTGCTTTTGGAAAACAAAGCGCACATTTGTCACTTAACATAGGGCTTTTATCACCCGTTGAAGTTAACGACTGTGTATGCGCGTGTGTGTGCGTGCGTCGTGCGTGCGTATAAAAGTATTCAGCGGTTGAAAAGGAATAGTTGTAATAAAAGTAGTAATAATAATTGCGGAATATTAGTAATCTCAATGCCTGACGTGCTCACAGCACACGTCGCCTTGTAGGCAGTACTTCCGGGCAAGCCAGTTTCTTCCGACTCAAGTCACTGCGATCGGTAGGCTCTGACATATGCGAGTCATATCGCAGTTCCTAGGTTCCTGTCGAATGGAAAGACCAACGCCGCCACTATGATGATGATGATGATGATGATGAGAAATCCAACTAATCGATTGAAGTGAATCCCTTCACTGCCGTTGGGCGATAAGCGAGAATCGCTTCACCGGCTGCAGAGTGCAGGTGGTGAGTCGGGTGACTGAATTCGATGAATCCTTGCCGGCTTGCGCGCGCACGCAGATCTACTATTCCTGTGATTTGATCTGATTCGATGACAGATCTGCCAATAACTAACTGAATAAGTCAGAACTTTCCAAAAAAAAGGCAAAAATGTTAAACCAAGACATTAACAGATAAGCAGAAGAACACAAAGAAATACAACGGAGCGTTTGAACTGACTAAACCATGTGAGGGTCAGGGAAGGGGGGGGGGGGGGTAGTAGACAGGATTAGGGAATCAACAACTTGAACGAAACGAAACGAAATGGGGTTGAGCGCGGACCGACCTGGGAGCGACGAGTCGCTCATTGAGGGCTCGACCGCTTCGTTTCCGCATGACCATTCCGGCCGATGAGGACTCCATCCAACGAAACACGGCCAGCGCGCGCATATGGTGATACGAGGAGTAACATTGGCGCGGGAATGGAAACCCAGACTAAAAGGATCTGATAATGGAGGCTCTTCCTTTCAAAAAAGCGTTTATGGCTCAAGAGTGTATGATTCAAGAGAATATATGCGTAAAAAATGAAGTATATGGAAGATGGTGATCACATCACGTCAAGTTTAATTTGCTGTGCGTTTCATGCTCAATCACTGTACCCTGGAGAATTGCCCAGCCCCGCGCAATTCAGTTTGCCTTCATTAAGTATTCTTTCCTGCCTTTTCGTTCCTCAGTATTCTTTCCTGCCTGGTCGTT
>JAOWAR010156824.1:0-10796 GCA_028571005.1 Clathrina lutea
GTATGCTCTAATTTCGTGACATTCTAGGTATCTGGTGATTCTTGGTAATATTTCAATAAAGCTGTTTCAAGTGAGTGTGAGAGAGAGAGAGAAAGAGAGAGAGAGAGAGAGGTCCAGAAAGTCGAACAAACAGATAGTGAGAAAGACTGGTGTGTCCACCACAACTGAAACTATAGGGGGCAACTCAAGGCCAGCATGCATGCCATGGTTCAGCGCAAGTATTGCGCGCTCATGATCAGCAGGCGAGTGGGAGAGACGGGTGTGTCCGGCACAAGCGAAACGACATGTGGCAACTCAGAAGGGTGTGTCCAGCGATTAACTAGTTCAGCCCACCACAACCCGGCAACGACAAGTGAAAACTCAAGGAGTAACTCAAGGCCATGCGCAAGTATCGCGCTCATGATATCTACAAGTAATCTACAAGTATCAGCAGGCGACGCGACGCGTTAACCACGACGGATACCGGATACCGTTGCCAGCACAAGTATCGAGGGCTGGACAGTTAATCGCATCGATATCAGATATCAGCTCTTATCAGCTCAAGCTCAAGATCTTCGTGAGGCCGCGGGCAGGGGCAGCGTGAAAAATAAGCCGCACAAACGACATATGTACTGAACAAAACTGAACAACTGAACATGAACGTTCCCGATTTACCGTGCTTTTTGGAATGCGACCTGCAGCTCGATTCATGACAGTTGACACCATGTCGACGATACAATCGTGATCATGACCAGTTTTTTCAGGGCCGGCGAGCGCTGGGCCGGCGCCGATCGCACGCGCGAATCAAATTACGGTCGCGAGGTATCGGCGTCTACGTCACAGTAACGTCGAGCTTGAATGGTGAACTATGATGGAGGCGAAACACTGGTCATAAACTGCGACGGGTAGCTTGATCCCTTGAGTAGATCTCGGAGTATCTCGGTGACTGAAAAGCGACAAGGCCAACCTTTGAGGCATCTGCTCTCTTCTTTTGAACAAAGAGGGCTGCAGTCTGGCTAGGACCTGGCCTGGAAAAAGACTTACCAATGTACAGGCGCGTAAAGGGTGCAGGTGCTGTGTGTCCAGCTGACGGCTTTTTGTGATATACCAGTAACGTGACGAGTGAGGAGACGCAGTGCGTAGAGATGTCCTCGGCAGTTGACCTCTCCGCTCGGCATGTAACGGAGAAGGATGCCTTCCCACCGTCAGCTCAAGAGAGTTCACCGAAAACCGACAAGTCATCGGTAAGTGCGCAAACTGTAAGTCTTGGCGTTCAAGGGCATCTCCATCCAAAAAAATAAATTCCGCTCTTTCGACGCAATTTTCCGTCCTGAGGTGAAGATAATCTCTTTATGCGACATCATATTTGCGACATCGGGAAGCTCGAAAATGGGTGCCATGCAAATGGGAACTCCCCTTGTGTGATGTCACAGGGGGAGAATATATTCTCATGCGTTTGTCGCTAGTGGCAGCAGCATGCAGAGGTTGTCAATGACCGATTATCAGCTCTCCTACCAAGGATCTTTGTCCACACTCCTCACACCCTTTGTCTAGCGGCGTACCGGCTTACCACAAAGAAACCTCACGGATCGCCCAAGCGGATGCTGCTCCCCTGTCATGCCAGGAAGGAAGCTGGTCTGTGCGTGTTAGGTCTTGAGACGGAGTCCGACGATCCCGAGCTTACAGAGCACTTTGGACACTTCACTCTGATGTCTTTTCACAAGAACAGACCAATAAAGCTAGTTTTTGTTTCAACCACTGAGGAAGGGATCTCCGGTTGCTTCCACTGTCACATGTGAACGTCCAACCGCATCACGATGTCGATAGACCCTGAGCCACGTGGTGGAGTTTCCGGGGACGATCTAAAACGATCATGCTCTCCGGCTGAAGAAAACGCAAAGTCACCTGGAAACTGCAGGTGCAGATGCAGCGGCGTTCGGTGTGGAAGGATCAGTGACGAGTGCAATATAGTCTGCGTTTGCTGCCTACAAACGGAAAGCACTCTCGCTCGCACATGGCTGCTAGTCGGCGTGCAGTGCATCACTCAACGTACGCGTCTACGTCTAGAGTGCCTTGACGTGTACCTGGAGCGGCATATTCTCGTCCTACTTCTGAGGAGCTATCGAGAGCTCCGTAGCGGAAAGGCAGCCGATGATTGGAATCCGACAGTTAGCTTTGTGGATGAATGCCTCCCGTTTCGTGCCAGGCGTGGTAATCTGAAGGCCTGGCCTCTCTGTCTGTCTGATCTGCACGTTCTTTCGCTTGGCGGCCTACGCTACGTTCACAACTCGCTTGCTCGTGGACAAAGCCGGTACGTTCCTGCGCGCATGCCTGTGCTGTTCAGGCAATAAGAACTATTTTCTGTAAGACCATAGGCCAACAGCTGCCAGCTTTCTGGCCAGGGTTATTTGAAGTCTTTTGACAGCGATTTTCCTCTGCTCCTAGGCCTCTCCGCTTTGGGGCATTTTATTTAGGAAAATGCCATCAGTTTCTTCAGTTTAAAGGTGGAATTGAACAATGTAAGATAAATTCATGCCTTACTACGGGCCCCCTATCAATACCATCAGGAATTTTGGAGCTATCAAAATTCATTCGCCGGCCAGAAACCTGACACCCAGTGGCCTAAGCATGGATTAAAAAAAAGAAAAACTGTAAGGTCTTTTCGCATGCTATGATTGAAGACGAACAGTCTCTGTGGCTCACCGCCTTAGATCCCCTGGTGCCAGATTCCTGGCCAGTGGATGAATTTTGGCAACTCCAGGTTCCTGGTGGTACTATAAGGGGGACTTGGCCTGATTTTATGAGCCACAGTTAGTTTTCACCATGAAACTAAATGAAAAGCCTAAAAGCGGGAGAAGAGCGAAGAAAGAGGAAAACAGGAGTGAAAAGGTTGCAGAAATCTGGCAGCTTGCAGTTGGCCTAAGGGTCGTTTCTCTTTTGCTTAGTTTCTGATTCGAGGTTCAGCTCTGGATGTTGCAAGACAATTTTGCTTGCAAGTGGGTAGTAGCTATAGCAGCCCATCATTGCTAGCATGTCACATAGAGATCGTGTGCCTTGAAGAAAGATTCAAGTTTCTTGTTATTTTTTGTAGCTTTTAAGTTTTACTAAATGACAGTTGACTCAGTGTCCTTCCGGCAGGAGAAATTGTCATTCCGGCAGGACAAATTGTCCTTCCGGAAGGGCGCTACAAATTCGACTTTTGTGCCTATTTCCCATCGTACTAACAGAACAAGGCTTGGTACACATGTTAACATTTGATGACCCAGGGCATGCAGTGTGCATGTGCAGTTGATGGAGCCAAAATGGTGGCTGTCATTTGTGAAGGTTGCCATGGCATCAATCCAGCCATTTTCTTTGACACCTTGGCATCCTGAATATTACAACAAACCCGTTGACCTCTGACGGTCTTCTTGTTTTCGATCCAAAAGAGAATTTCACCCCGTCAGGTGTTTCCGCAGGTGTTTTTGGGGTTCACTCCGGTTAGGAGATTTAAGATATTTCCCCCAATGTGGATGACCAAACAAAAATAGAAAAAAATATAGTCGTCAACATGCTCGTCAGTTAGCAGAAAGAGGCTGACCCTGCCATTGACAAGCACAGCGAAAAGAAAAGGCTCGGCTAAATAATACATTAGTTAGCTGAAGAGACGGTGCTCTGTCGAATGGACAAGGAAAAGAAGGAAAGATGGGGGTAAAATGTCAGGAGAGCATGATCAGTTAGCTGGAATAGATGCTTTGCTGACTTGGCTGCCAGTAAGGAAAAGAAAACCTTTTCGGCGTGCTCTATCCTCATGATCTTGATGAAGTGCTCTTGAATTCACTATTGCACCTATATGACTCCTCCGCGCTTATTCTCAGCGTGTTCTGATGAGCTTACCATTACAATTTGATATAGAACTCCCTAGTGAGTATTCGTTTGTCTTTCAGAAGCCAGGAAATGATTCAAAGACATTCTAGAAAGACAAGTTTTCAGTGTTTAAAGTGTCTAAAGGACAATTCATCCTTTTTCTCTCGAGAGTCCTTCTGGACGGCGCTTCTGGCAGGACAATGTCTCGGGTTGGCTATCGTTTAGCTTGTCATTATTGTTCATGATGTATGCTATTGTTGCCAACAAACTACACGAAAGCTAAATATTACAGGTCTGTGTGATTTCACCTGGAAGACATACTTCACTACTTTTTTTTTTTTTGTTATACTTGAAGTGGCATTCTGCCTTGTGAGCCGGCTTTTCTGCACAGTGTACACAAACACTTGCTAAACACAACACCAGAACACGGTGATCTGAAAGGGGATGGAGAGGAGGAGTTTGAACAGGAAACAATCATTGCTAATAAATGTGTCCACCGTGTGTGGAATGAAAAATGGGACAATGATGGAAGGAGTGTTTTCACCTTAGAAATAAAGCAGACTCTTGGCAACCACCCTCCTTAAAAGCATGTTACCATGGGAACATGCCACAGTGTGGTTTTGGGTGTTGGTCTTTGAAGAAAACATGGCTGAGAAAAAATCAGTTGGAAAAGTGAAAATGCATTTGGCAAGCTGGGGAGAATGTTAAACATTCCAATAAGGCAGCAGCTGTGGCACATCTAACATGCTTGGATTTGCCCGGAGAAAATGCTATGGTGTTTTGAAGACCTTTGACCATGGTGGGACAGTGGAAAGGAAGGCTGGGAGCGGTCGACAGCTGTCAAGATGACTTCCAAGATGAGGAAGAGACTTCTTCCAGCTGCCAAGGAAGGCGTCTCTACCAGAAAACTGGCCTCCAAGGTATCTGTTGATCACTCCCATGTTGCAAAGGCTCTGAAAGAAGAAGGCTTTTCATTTCATGTGAGAAGAAAGGCCCCAGCAGCAAGTCCTGGGGACATGGAACGACTAAGGACGTGCTGCCAAAAGCTGAGGTGAGACTTTTGCCCAGCCAGGCCAAATCCATAACCAAGGTTGTGATGGATGATGAGTCGTTTTTCACCCCGAAGAATGACGAATTTAGTGGAAACGGGCTTTTACACTGACGAGAGAGAGATCCCGCCTCCAGAGGTGAAGTACAGGTTCAAGGCAAAGTTTCAGCCAAAGCTCCTAGTCTGGATCCCTGTCAGTGAGGAGGGACATTCGGCACCATACTTTAGCCCTAGTGGGGGTTCTCTCAACGGGCAAATCTACAGGGATGAGCGCATCTCTGCCCAGCTGATTCCAATGTTGGAAGAGCTTCATGAAGACGGTGATTTTCTCTTCTGGCCAGACTTGGCACTGGCGCATTACGGCAAGGAAGCCATCTAGCTTTTCCTATACCACTACATCAATTTTGCGCCCAAATTAAAGCCGGTAACCCCCCAAACACCCCTCGACTGCTGCCCATGGAAAGTGTTTGCCTTTGGCTGAAACAAGCAATGTATGCTGATGGCTAAGATGGAAAGAAATTCTGATCGAAAGTAGAGAAGAAAAGAGGAAAAGATGCCAAGGAAGAGGGCTCGAACCTACGGCGCCATCGCTTATGCTGATGGCTGGGAGGCAGATAATTTCAAGCAGCTGAAGACGAGGGTGAAGAGAATCTCAAGCAGCGGAAGACGAGGTAGAACAAGTGTCTACGCGAGATCGACTGGGAGCCTGTCTGGAGAACTTAGAGAGGTGTACAAAGCTAGATTAGAAAAGCAGCAGAATTCAGTGCTCTAGCCATCCTTCGCTAGGGTTTAGAGAAGACAGGGTGACTGTTAACAAACAGCAAAACATAAAGAACCTCGATCTGTCCCTGACCAGTTTTAGGGCCAGTTCATCAAAATCAGAATTTTTC
The DNA here is from genome assembly GCA_028571005.1 of Clathrina lutea. NCBI lineage: Eukaryota > Metazoa > Porifera > Calcarea > Clathrinida > Clathrinidae > Clathrina > Clathrina lutea. The sequence continues at coordinate 5,764 of JAOWAR010156824.1, forward strand.
CAAATATGGGTACTGGAAGCAGGATTCCCAACTAGGAAGGTCTACCATGGAGTCACTCAACCATGGGACAGTATAGTGGAATGAGTGTTCTGTTAGAGGAAACATGGGCCATGTATTGTACAGTAATGGCAATAGGCTATGCTGTAACGTATAGGTGCGGCACTGCGGTGCCTGTGAAGAATGTTGATCACAATGCTAGTATAGTGCTTCACACCTTCGCTCCTACAGCTGCCTTGTACACCGTTTCCATATAATCGAACGGGGGTGAATTTCTGGTAATGGGATTCCACTTCCGAAAAGTGGACACCCAATATCTAAGGCTGGGCGTATTCTTCCACTTCCACCAGAAAGTCAGTCCCGTGCACTGGGTAGTTGCACTAGCTCTAGAGCATGCCAGTAGCTATTCACTTCAGCTTATGTAGATGTGGACCTCTTCAATACTCAGACGAGTAGTGAATAGCAAAAGAAGAGAGAGACAGGCTACCAGAAAGGGTGCACTGATCGATCTCACTAGCTGTAGAAATCAGTCTTTTTCTCAGTTCCCTGTAATATTAGTTGTTGGAGATCAAGTTTAGCTTTGTGCCCACAGCTCCTCCGCTCAATGAAAGACAGATGCTGTATTATGAAATAAAGTGGATGTGGTTTTTTCTCTGATCTCAACGCCAATTAGCAAGCCAAAACAAAAACAGATACCAAGAGACAACACCGACTTCGACATAACGATTGAAACCCTATATCAGAACTTTCTGACGATGACTGGCCAGTCCAAGTGTGCTCAAAAGTTCGCACAGCCACATCGGACCCACACGCACATTCTGCTCTTCCTGACGTACAAAAGTGTCTGTCTCGGCTTCGCCGGCTAGTGGTGTACCGAAGACCGTCGGGGACAGCTAACTGGCTCACGCGACGGGGTCCGGCTGACGGGATGGTCTTCTTCACTGAGCAAATCTGCTAATCTCTCTTCAAGCCGCGCTAGCTATAGAGACTAGACCCTTGTTGATCCTCGTGGGCACAAACTAGATTCTACCCGCTCGGAGCGCAAGCCATCTGCGAACCCAACCCCTGCAGAGCCGTTTGCATCTTTGTGTATGTGAAGAAAGATAGACCTTGCCACCCTCGTTGCGAGTGCCGTAGCTACATCCCGTGTCCGGAGCTTTCCAACGCACCAGTATGAAGAAGAAAAGTGATCACTCGGAGAGCTATCGATCGTCACGCGAACATCTCCGGTGATGGCGAGCAGAACTACACCGTGTATCAGATGCGCTGATAAATCTGTTCTTCTCGTGTCTGCATCATTTGTGCTGAAAAGAGTTGCGTTTGTACTTTAAAGCGGCAGTGTCACGCTATTCTGAGCTCTGGGATGTATGCAAAAGCGCCATTTTGAGATGGGGAATTTAAAGATGGCGCGCTGAAAGATTTGGAGCTGGACGGAGGCAAGCGAGCTCGAGCCAGCTGCGCAGCTGCGACCGGCTCTTCCCCACCATTTAATTGTATATACAAAGTTTACACCGAATATGTGACACTGCCGCTTTAAGACGGCTCACGGGAAGTGCAGGGCACCGAGAATTAGCAGTTCGCAACTCTAACCTTCTATTTCATCAGCGATGTGTGCGTATGTTGTACGCCTGGGCGCCACTAGACAGAGGGTGTAAGAGGTGTGGGCAAAGATGATAGGGGAGCTGACTTTAGGTCACTGACAACCTGAGCAGCCTACGACGGAAAGAAGTATAAGCCTTTCCTCACCGGCAGTCAAGCCCTCACTCGTCTTACTTACTCCCACACATTGTAGAGGTCATCTGGCCGGCCGCTAATCACTCGCGGCATCACATGAGGGGAATTCCCATTTGCGTTTTCACCCATTTTCGAGGGCTCCCAGCATCATAAAAGCAATGACGTTCACCATCGTACTAAAGGCGGAAAATTGCGTCGAAAGAGCGGAGCTTAAGTTTAGGGTAGAGTGACCCTAACACTACTACTACTACCTAAGTACGAATATTTAGTAGCAAGCATTTTCGCTGAATTTTACGTTCAAGCCAAAGTTAGGAAGGCGTGGTCGCAAGACCAACCATGCACGCAGCATTGATCATTTTGACTCAGCTACATGCAACATGCATGTAGTGATAGACAAAACTTTGTGAATATCCCCGGGAGATTTTTCTGAATACTTTTCTTCGCTAGCGTTAAGCCCAGAAGAACTTCCCTCGGGTATTTGGAGGTTTCTAGAAATTCTGAAGCCTCGAGGAAGCAAAAATGTCTGATAGGAGAAGGAATTATCCGAGGCTTCCCAGAGGAAAAGGTGTCTTCAATTCAATCATCCTAGTAAGGCAAAAAAATCATATTGTAACTGTTAGTTGTCATAGTTTCCGTGTCAGGCTACACTTGCCCATGCAAGCACACAGCAAGTAAATAGTAAGGGTGCTGAAGGGGTTCTCAGTTTGACATTTCTACTTTTCCCGGCCATTACTCAAAAAGGTCGGCCTGAAAACCAGCTGGGTTTAAGCTCTCGGTAACCGAGGTTACCAAACTCGTTAAGTACACAACACAATGTATATAACCAACCAACCACACCTGGGCTAATCCACACGCAGACACCTCAAGTCAGGAAAAAAAATGTTTGACCTCTTTTTCTCTTCTGAAGCAGATTGCAAGTCGCGAGAAAGTGCCATATACCTTGTGTCTACTTGTCGCTACAATTGCCTCAGGTGCAGGATCGATGGGTCTCTATGGATACGGACTTTCTGTCCTCAACAACCCTCGGCTGGTACAGAGAAAAAAACTAAAGTCCATCACAGAATTTGGAAGAATGTGAAGCTGAAGCTCTGAGTATACATCTGTAGATATGCATGTGGGAGCAGTTGCCTTTCTACACAATAAATACGACTGTAAGGTTGCCTTTGCGTGTCTGTGAGCGAGCATTTAGACCGCCAAAACACCAGGTGTGGTTTAGGCAGTAGAGAGTGCTAATCAAGCTTCAAGAAGACTGAAATTAGAAGAATGATCAATTCATTTAGAGTACTTGTCTGTGAGTTTCATTAAAGCTTCACAGCAGAGGTTGCAAAAACCCTTGGTCTAGTAGATCACACCTGAAGTGTCTGCTGAAAAATCAGACTCCATGGCGATCAATCCGTTCTATAGTAATAATTAGATTGTGTATCCTTCGGATGAATAGACTGTGGGGGGAGCAAGGGAGGGCCCATACGATTATGCAATCAAGGTGACTCTCAGGCTTTCCTGGGCGAGTCAGTGTAACATGCAGGGTTGAAGCTCAGTCTGGTCAGACAAGCCATTGATTATCCTCAGTTCTGTAGTGTTTATTAATCGAGAAAAGACATCTCTTCCTCCAATCTGAAGTGTAAATAGATAATTTTGCTGGCTTTCACAGAAGGAGAGCTTTTGAGACTATGTCTTTAGTTGATTGGCAGTACTCTAGATTCCAGAAACCGACCAGAACTTTAGTGACTATAAAGGGCCCCGGTCTACTTTGCACAGGTCATCATTTCAGACCTAGACCTCTCAAATGGGACAAAATGCCTGGATGACATGGATGAATCCGAGGCGACGAGCAGTGGAAAATTTCTCTTTGAACTTGCAACGTCAGTTTTCTCGCTCGGTGGTTTGGCTGGCTCTCTAACATCCGGAAAGGTCAATGACAAACTTGGGCGGTAAGTGATTTCTTGGAGAAAAGACACGACCGGTAGGAGAAGTTAACTATTTGCTTTCCCCTGCCCCGTCCCAATGTTTGTCGTGAAGAAATCTACACTGACACTCGCGTGCATATGCTGACAAATGATGACGTGTGTGGATGCACACACGCCTCTGTAAATAAATCTAGCAGTCTGCGGCTCGTGGTGTTTGTTTTATGGCAAATATTGAACACTTCACCACACTTCGTGTTTCACCTTTCCACTTGTCTGACTCTCTTCTAATTATCTAGTATGACACACGCACACACTCAGCAAAGTAAGCACAATTGGTCTTTTGAACGGTTTCAGCCTTCTAAAATTTGCGTGAGCTTTCTCCCACTCGAGTGCTTAATCATTTTGGGTCAAGAGCCCTTAAGTTCAAACTGACCAACAGGTGAGGAGACGAGTATGAATTTTCCAAACGTTGCGGCGATCCATGCCATCATCAGTGATCTTGTTGGTCAGTGTGAACTTTAGGCTCCAAACAATGCACGTGAGGAACAGAAGGTTGTTCAGTCAACTCCAATTATGATTCTAGGCACACAGTAAATCCTGAATGTGTGGCTATAAAGAAAATTGGGAAACGTTACCCTGAGCGAAAGGGGGGAGCGGAGGTATGTATCTGAAGTTGTTATCTCCCAATAAAGATGAGGGTGAACAAATATTTAATTGTTCTTAGTTTTGCTCAAAAGTTTTGCAAAAATTTCCGGAGACTGTTGCTGTTCATAAAATGCTCTGGAAGGTTAAGGAAGTTTCCGAGACTGCAAAACCCCCTCCGGACCTAACCTAGCCCATATAGTTCCGGCCTTGGTATGTGGCATCATATGGCGTGGTGAGAAAAAGAGCTGTTTTCCACTGACTCAGGTTAGTCTAGACAATATTTAAGTATACAACAAATACTTCAGCCAGAGTGACTAGCTGATGAAAAGCCGAAGCCCAATAAAACCTGAGCAGCACCTGGGGGTTTTATGCCGAGAAGCACCCGGGATGCTACTCGGAAGTGATGTTTTGGGCTTCGGTGTCCCTCTCTATCTGCTTGCAACGGCGTGGAAACCTGTGAAAAAGTCTTTGGGGTTGATTAGAGAGGGTGTTGACCCGTTTGAGCAGGTTTGGAAAAGGATAGGCCGGGACAGGGTTGAAAAGAGGCTTTTTTGAGCACCCGGGATGCTACTCAAAAAAAACAAACAAAAAAAAAGCGTCGGTGCAGCGGTGAAAGTGCTACCTATATTTGAGGCAGACACTGGTCAGCCGTTTTGGTTTGAATTTTTTTGCCAAGTGATTTGAGCACCCGGGATGCTCTTGCGTTGTAGAAGGTAAAATCGGAGAACAAGGGCTTAATCTCAGAGGATC
>JAOWAR010156835.1:0-10795 GCA_028571005.1 Clathrina lutea
TGCCGAGCTAATGTAGACTTGCCTACGCCTGGAACACCTGAAATGGCAACGCACTTTGTACAAAGAATGAGATTATTAGCTTGAGCCCTGTCTTCTTGTGACGGTGTGCACTTCAGACCTTTCTGATCTTGGCGTAAAGCATTCACAGATGCCATAATCTCCTCACATCTCCCCACAAATTGTGGTTCACGCTTAACTAGGCAGTGAGCTCTTGAAGAAACAGGCTGCACTCCTTTCTCAATGGAAACTTTCAAGCTTAGAGTGTTGAAGTTCACCTGAAATTCTGTTGGGTCCATTTTTCTGCTGGGCGAAATGAAACAGTTGAGAACGTTCCATGTGCAGCTAAGCAGCCCCTCAACCTCCTTTCTTAAAATTCTCCCTCCGTGGGCAAGCTTGTTACGCAAGGATGCCTCCTTCGCAAAATGATTTTCAAGTTTGGTAATCTGGGGCAAGACCTTTGCTTTCGGCTTGATGAACGCCTCGAGAGAGTTTGAAGAGCCTTGTCGATTAGCCTCCGCCTTCATAAGATGTATCAAGTCTGTTATCTGAGGTTTGCAATGTGCCGGACCAAACCTTTTATCGAAACTCTCCTTGGCGGCCTCCTTCAGAACCAAAGGCATTTCCATTTCCAACGTAGATATGCACCGGTACACCAGCGCCCGGAAGATAGAGTCCTCAGATAGGCTAATGTGTTTCACTTGGCTCGTCTCCTGCCTGGCTTGCACCAAAGTTTTTATCATGTCGTCTAGGTTTTGCTCGCAAGCCGCGAAATGGTCCGTGTTTTCCTCACGGTGGGACGGCAGAATTTTCAGAAAGTTCTTCATGGACAAAAGACTACGGAGCGCCTCGTCCACAGACACGCGATTACCGTGAAAGTTCAACTGTCTAGCGCTATCCATATCTTGCAGGTAGAAGGCCAAGCGCTCTCGCCGCATGGTATCATTGACCGTCATGTGGATATCGATGGCTTGGTTTTCCTCTGGTGGCGGAGAAGGGAAAAACACTCTTTTCAGGAATGTCCGAATGACTTTACAGAGCACGAAAGCGTCCGATATTCGACCTTCCCCGTCTTGACCCAAAGCTTTTCTCACTTGCCTGGCCTGGGGAACCGAGAAGCTTTCGCACATTCTCTCCATCCACATCTCCGGGGAAGGCCTGTCTCATTTTTCCTTTCACAAACTCGGACAGCTTCTCGCAGAAGATGTCGTGGCTGAGAAGAGGGAAGACGAAAGCCAGTTCGTCCACGGTCAAAGCAATCTTGGACGAAGGCGACTTTGACTCCTCCGCGGAAGGCAATACCTTGGTGTCAGATCGGCCAACGACCCGTGACATACTTTCTGACTGGCCACTCAAAACGTCGAAAATTCTTCAAATGTTCTCACTTCCCCGATCTGACATCGTCTGCAAGGAACATAGTCTTAACGTCTGAGCAGAGCTCAAGCGTTTGCATATTTCAGCCAATGTAGCGTGGCCCTTTTCACGCATTCGATGGTTTTGGCTCGCCAATCTCAGTGCTTGGTAAGGTTTTCCCGCTTATCAGCCGTGTGTTTTGCGACGTTTCTTGCTTATCCATTTACCGTCGGCCGGCTCAAATGGCCGGTGTCTTCGAAACTCGATTTCATCAGCGTCGTGCACGTACATTGCCATGCAAGGAAGGCCATGCACGCTTATCTTCCCTGTTCCTTGCTGTGATTCTTAGAATACGTAAACAAGGAGTGGACGATCGGGTCGGCGTCTGATAAACTCTTCTGAAAGGCACTATCTGGTCATTCGATCCACGTCCTTAATAAGAACTAAGTAGATTTGCATTGTGAAAACGTAGTGAGGGGGATCTGTGGAGAAGCTTTACTAGCCTGTGAGGTGGACATCTGGAGAAGTTTTACTAGCTAGTACGATGGAACTCTAGAGAGGCTGTATTTACCACATGCACGCACTCAATAATGAATGATGAAGTGAACGTCTCCTAGATTCTAAAATATGCATTGCACGAATCAGTGTGTCCCACCAACGCTTACAACTTCAAGGCAGATCTGAACTTTCTTTATTTTATGGTAATCCTAAGGGATTTCATCAGGTGAGAGAGTAAAGAAAAAAGTAATCACGTGAAAGACTGGACAGAGCCATGTGCAAGAAAAGTGGACAACACGTGAAAGGAAAGAGTTGAAGAATGTAAATCAGCCGCGGACTTGCTTACTATACTTCAGAGGGTTGAAAGACCTTTCGGAGGGTACCCTCGTTGTTCCAAGTTCAGAATTCAATCTGTTATTGAGAGAATGTCGCAGGGCAATCCCAACAACAACAGAAACTTGGGTTGACACAAGAACGATTTTATTAAGCCAAACGTTTCGCTGTCCACAGCATCGTCAGTGGCGGTAAGGAAAGGTGTCAAGAACGGTCTGAAAATCATGTTAGACGATACGATACTTCAGACACATAGTCTCTACTACGACTATTCGTTTTGATAAAATCGAATATGCATGCCGGGCCGGAAATTGATCGTTGGGGGCTCCTTGGGAGAAGCCCAGCGAACATCTGGAAACCAGAATCGATGTTCCTCCTTGGAAAAAAAAGCCGATAATGATGAAAGGAGGGGACAGCTGCTAGCACCTCCTCCGACCTTTCAAGTCTGGATTGATCAATGCCTCCAAGGTGTAGCACGATGACTGAATAGGTTCCGATGCGCTCCTTGGTAAACGCACTTATCGCTCCCTCCTTGCAGACCAGCCAGGTCCATGGCAGCTAACCGTCTCTGATCGTCTCCAAAGCCAATCCCAAACGTCTGTTTGAGGGAATGAACTCGTGAACGACAAGCTTTGAAATTTACAGGATAAGAAACAGGGAGAGCAGGGAGCTTTTTGTACGTAAAGGAACTTATCAGTGAGCGATGTCGATGTCAAGATTGGGCTGCAAGGCTGAGAGGGGTAAGACTACCTTGTTGAGGCCGAGGGTGCCTATTATACTGGTTTCTGGTGATTCGGCAGCGCTCCTTCTGGGATGAAAATTTGTTCAATCTGGGGTAGTTTGTATTTTCCTTTTCACAAGAAATTAGTGGAAAAGAGCGGTGAGTGTCATTTGGTCAGAAACGGACACCAGTCTGAAGTGAAAATGCCTTGGGGTTGAGATGATGCCAGCCAGCGCCAATTCAGTGAATAGTCAGACAATGATCACGTATGCTTCCTAATTCACAATTTCCTTGACCGAGGCCTGAAAATAATTGAGGCCAAGATAAAGGGAGAGGCTTCGTGGTCCGCTGTACCGAAGAGATTGATCCCATGACGTGGCAAGATACAAGAAATACAGGCAACAACAGCCAGAGAGTGTACAAAAGAATACTGACAACAGGCTATATGTACATAACGTTTATGAGGGAAAATAGCAATTATCCTAGTAACTATGGCGAGGGAGCTCTTGTGCTTATCCCATGCAGTGTATGAGGACATTATTCATGAGCATAAAAAAATCACATCAGTGTCAATGTGAGCAAAGTCAAAGCCCTAACTGCAAGAAAAAGTGAATAGAATATCGCCCCAAGCACCCCACTTATACTCAGGAGGGCAAGAGGTTGATCCTCGTTTTTTCCTTCAAATTTAGTGATACCTACTCTCAATGTGCCACAGAGCAAGGGCATTCTCGATGTGCCACATGGCAAGACCACTTGGCTCTCAATGTGCCACAGAGCAAAGGCACTGATGTGCCATATAGCAAGACCACTCTCAATGTGCCACAGAGCAAGAGCTTTCTCGATGCCACATGGCAAGACCACTTGGCTCTCAATGTGCCACAGAGCAAGGGCATTGATGTGCGATATAGCAAGACCACTCTCAATGTGCCACAGAGCAAGGGCACTCTCAATGTGCCATATAGCAAGACCACTCTCATTGTGCCACAGAGCAAGGGCACTCTCAATGTGCCATATAGCAAGACCACTCTCAATGTGCAAAGAGCAAGGGCATTCTCGATGTGCCACATGGCAAGACCACTCTTAATGTGCCACAGAGCAAGGGCATTGATGTGCCATATAGCAAGACCACGCTCAATGTGCCACAGAGCGAGGGCACTCTCAATGTGCCATATAGCAAGACCACTCTCAATGTGCCACAGAGCAAGGGCATTCTCGATGTGCCACATGGCAAGACCACTCTCAATGTGCCACAGAGGAAGGGCATTCTCGATGTGCCACGTAGCAAGACCACTCTCAATGTGCCACATAGCAAGGGTACTCTCAATGTGCCACATAGCAAAGGCAATGGATTCACTAACCATGACATACCAAGATTTGCTTCGTTGGAAGAAAAAAGTGAGGAGTGGTGAATGAATGTCTCACCAGCAATGCAGTGCCACGACACCATCGCACATTTCCGAGAAATGCTCCCATTTGTTTCAAATCAAATAAGAGTTTCCTGCCATCCCAGGATCTGGAAAACATTTTCTCTGAACATTGCAAAGTCAAAAATATCGAAGGTCCTGAAAACGAGTTGCTTGGTGAGGAGGATATCCGAATGTGATAGTAAGGTGCATGGCTGTTTCCGTCCGGGTGAAACCCGTGGAAGAAAAAAAGGAAAATCTCTATGAGACCATGTGAGCTGTGTGTCCTGTGTGGCAAAACTAATGGGTACCGCTGGTTCCATGGCACTTCCCTCGTCGGTCTTGCAGCCAAAAGTCTGCACGCAGCTGTCCCAAAAGTGGACAGTACTTCTTGCATATGTTGATACTTCAGCGCAACGACAGGATCACGGCAGAAAAGCAAAGATGTTGGTGTACTTGAGCACCCTGCAAAGAGAGAGAACAAAACTGGCTTTGTGTAGATCAAGGCTCCCTTTTAATAGTTCTTCCTTAATTCAATTGTCCATACGACCAGTGCGCAAGCAACTTAAGGTACGCAAACAGCATCCATGAGCCGTGTAAAGGCTTGTCATTTATCTAGAATCTTCTTCTGGCCTCTTCACAAGACTATTCTTGGTGAATATTGGTCTTTTGGTGAGAAAAGCCTGTGCTTGGCCCAGTCCTTCGATCGTCTGGCCTGAAATCTGCTTCACATTGAGTGGCAAACTATTTTGTGACAAAACTTGGCCCAACGTTTACCACACTCGGCTCACCTGTTTCCAGGAAGCCATGATTTTTCCTTTCAAAGATGGATCTCGAGGTTTTTCGTCATCGTTATGTTGCAGAGCTATCAGAATAGAAGATTCATTCTTCGCGAAAGTGCCCACACACCTTTCCTCAAAAATGCTCGTCTGATCGGGCCATCCGCGAACAAATCGGCCGGAATCCACCTTGCAGCAGAAGATTAGTCATCTGGGAACCCGCAAACCCAGATCGAACAGTCGTCTACGGTCTTTTATCAGCGAAAGTCTGAAGAAAAGGCAATGCCTTTCAGTCCCTCTTCCTCGAAGATCAACAAGATCAACGAAGTACAGGGCCGACCGTTGACCGTTGCTAGGGCTCCCCGATTTGAGTGCGCACCAAGCTTGTTGTGTGTATGCGCGTCGCCAGTACTAGAGGTAGTAGTTGTACTGGTAGTAGTATGATTTGTTTGAAGTACGAAGGTGAACAGCCAAGCAGTGTCTACTTAAAGACTACCTACTAAGTCTTGGCAAAACGCCAAGACGCTTGGGGATAACATGAGTAGAACTACGTAAAAGAATTAGGGTTAAATATAGCTATGGAAAGAACACGACCTGAGGTGTCCCTTTGTAGTGCATCTAAGAATGACTTCCTGAATGATGAGACAGAAGAAGCAGATTTTACAAGAGGTGAAAGAGCATTCCACAGCAAAGGAGCACGGTTAGAAGGAGAGGTCGCGAATGTTGTGACGTCACGCACGTGCGCGAGTACCATTGACCTACGCGCGCTGACCAGGGGACCAAAAGCCTTAGGCCTAAACTCCTCAGACCAAGGCTCAGCCGGGCTGGGGGTGGGGCTGGGGAGGGGGGCCCTCTGATGGCCGGGCGGAAAAAGGAAAAGAGGAACAAACCGGAGATTTTACGGGGAACAGCTGTTGATGAATGTCCTTATCAAGAGGGGTCTCACTCCGGAGGAGTTGAAAATGCCGTAAGAACTGGCTGGGTGCGTGATCACCGAGCTGTTCTTTTGTGAGGAGCTGGCGGACGTGTCGGCCAGCAGAAGCGCAGAGACGAGCTGTTAACTCTTCCTTCAGTGTGTCGTAGGGGGTGTCCTCCGGCGGATGAATCAGGACATCCCGGACATGTTAAGCATGGTGGTGTGACAGGCTGGAGGAAAGGAAGTGAACTTTCATCAACTCAGACGTAACTCCACCGAGCGTGAACTGCATGGCCCTCAACGTGGGCAAATCAAAATTGAGGATCCGCAGGCCAGAAAGGGGGTATCTTCACAGATACAGCAGAGAGTGAAGGCTAGAAGACGGGGATTCGTGCCGGTACTTCAGAAGAAACAGGCGAAGACCTAGCCTATGAGTCTTTGCTGCTAATTTCGAACGCGGGGTTACCAAGTATAACGTAAGGGAGAGTTTCGTTATACTTCCCGACACCAGAAGACCATAGTTCAATACTCGGCAAACCGTAGTGGTATCTGTAACTGATCAAGAATGAAGAAATAGAAGGAAGGAAGGAGGAGTGGATGGAATGACTGTTTGTCAAAGCCGAGGTTGGCTTCTTATGAGCAAGACGTCGAAGGAAACGAGGTGCAAGCGATGGAGCAAAGTGGAGGCGAACATTAATGGAGGTAAAACCGGAGTAGAGTAAAGCTTAACACCGGAGGCGGACGAAACTGAAAGAAAGGCGCTCGACTTAATGTGAAAAAAGGTGTAAGACTGGAGTCGCTACAGACCCGCGAACACTTAGTATAGAAGCTATTCAACAAGTCCTACACGCAGGAAAGTTGCGCATTTGGAGTTGCCGGCACCTGCCGCGCGTGCGCCAAGTCTTTCTGCTCTTCCCCCGCGTTCTCAACCTGGCGCGAGGGTGTGGTCTAAATGGAAGGCCAAAATGGCAGCTGGGCTTTGCCCTGGCGTTTCTGCGTAGGTGAAATCCACTTTGTTCGACGTTGACATTAGCCATGGGTGGCCCAAGTCGGTTACGACGAGCAGGTCAGACAGTGCGATGCATTGGAGTGGGTCGTAAGATGAAAGGCAGACGCTGCTGTGACGCGGAGCGGTCAGGAGGCGAGGTAACCGATATTCCCGCTAAGTTTTTGTTGGTTGAAGAGTGTAGGGGTCACTCGGAGTTTGACGAACAACATCCCAGACCTCCAAGGAAGCGTTGACTTGTAGAGAGCTCCACGCTTCTGAGTGAGTTTGGTGAAGATTTTGATTATGGGTTGGATGAATCGAGCTAGGACACTGCTGAAGGAGCACCTGCCCCTTCAGCTGTGAGGAAGCAGGTCGCTAGTCGATCGACTTCGCCACGTAGGGAACAAGGTCAAAGACCTAAATGCAAGAAAAGGGATAAGGAGGGCCAGCCGCGCGATCTCAACGAAGCCAATCGCCCAACCCCTAGCAGTTAGGACAGCGATTCCTCTCTAGAAAGCCAAAGTGAACGTGGAAGCAGCAGCAGTTCTCAAGAAGGCTGTGGTGACACGGAAAGACAAGTACTTTGTGACAATGATCTTCATCATCCTCACAGAAGATGAAAAACATAATTATGCTATTTATTACCCCCATGGATACAGTATGGCAAGTCATGTTGATGGTGGTGTCTTGCCCAACATGGTATCCCAAGCTCATCCGTTATGGCGATGCTGACTGGAAAAACAATATACTGCCTGAATATCATCTTCATCATCTTTGACTGATGAAACCAATGTTGTTTACTCCTTTCAACACACGAGTGTAACATTTACTCACTGGCATGTACTCCTTACTACAACTGGCAGCACTGTTATGTTTGTGGAGCAGCAGGTCATGTCTCATTTATGACGTCCAGCATCTGTATGGTAGGCTCAAAAAGACAATCTGCTGTGAATATCGCCTTCATGCCGTTATTTGGCAGGTGCAGGTGGGAACTATGCCATTTGCTTCCGTCTATACTCTGTGACATTTATAAGAAAATGCATCTTCGGCTCGGCCTGGGACATGTCATCCGTCACGGCCCAGTCACTCCACACCCTTCCAAGCTCACTGCAATCAACGACTTCCCAGTCCCCACGGCGATGTATGCTGTTCGATCATTTTTTGGCTTAGCCGGTTACTACCATCGTTTCATTCCCTACTTCTCGTCAGTTGCTGCTCCTCTCTCGTCTCTCGCCCGGAAAACTGCTCCATCAAAGGTGGTCTGTTCACAAGACTGCCAAGAAGCCTTTGACAGCCTTCGCCACAGCCTTCGCCACAGCCTTCGCCACAGCCTTCGCCACAGCCTTCGCTCCTGTCCGGTTCTACGAAACCCAGACTCCTCTCACTCGATCATCATCCAGACAGATGCTTCAGACCTAGCTGCTGGCGCCATTCTGGCTCAACTCGACGAAGATGGCTACGAACATCCGATTGCTTACTTCAGTCGCAAGTTTCTCCCACGAGAAAAGCGTTACTCCACCGTGGAGAAGGAATGCTTGGCTATCAAACTTGCCCTTCAGGCGTTCAAGATGTACTTGCTGGGTCGACCTTTCCTCGTTCGGACAGATCACCGGGCTCTACAGTGGATCAGTGCGCACAAAAATACTAATCCCCGCCCGACCAGATGGAGTTACACCCCACAAGCCTATGATTTCTCCATCGAACACCGCCCTGGTCGTTTGAACACAAATGCAGACGCTCTTTCCCGTTAATTGGTTTTGTTCCCTTGTGTTTTCTTTTCTATCTTATCTTCTATCCCTCCTTTACTTTGCTCAACGAACCAATTTGTTGCGGGAGAAAAAGAGGGGATGTTGAAAAAGGCATTTTATGACTATTTTTAACCCTGACTTTTTGCTGGCATAGCACATCCCATTTTCCTTATTTCTGCTGACGTTTTGGTGACTCGTGAAAGCATTGTCACTTTCAGCTGCTATTTTGAAAGCGTTGTCACTTTCAGAGTTGTTACGTCATTCTAATTACGTCAGTTTGCTTTCCTACAGTGTAAAGGACAGAAGTTTCTCAGTTTTCGACAGTTCTTGTTGGCAAGATTAGAAATTTCAAGAGGTACTTCCATTGTCCTCCCGAGTGGATTGTGCTATTCGGGTAATCTGTTGGGACAACAAGTAATGCTTCACCCACACCATGTGTTGTTTTGTTTGCTGACCAAACCAAACAGATTTTGTACCTAAGTAGGTCTGTGGATTTTGGAGAATCGAAAGCTAACGTCAGTTTAAGTCCTAATTCCCTTTCAGATAAAAGAAAAAATACAGAGAAACGCATGGCAGCATTATTCCACTCGAGATTGAAGGGAGAAAGATGTGAGAAGAAATGGATGAGCCGAGCTTCATGGATATAGCACATGAGCTCAAAGCCATGCAGAGAGTGTTGCGTTGAAATCACTTTCTGAGGCTGATGTCATGGTTGGTAACTCTTTCTGATCACCGACCACACACACTCATTGAGGAAAGTTTTTAAGTCAAAATTGGGCAGGTTGATCCGGCGAGGCTATCATCGCCCGACAACAAGTGGCGTGCGCAAGGAGCCACCGCAGTCCGCAAAGGACCACACATTTCGCCTCGTTTGTTTCGATCCGTGGTCGAGCCCTCTTCCACTTAGTGATTTGCGTAAAATTTTTGGATGTCTGGTCATTCTAGTGCATGATTCTTTCGGAGTTCACGGAGCTACCTCGCAAGTCTCGTACATGTACCTTCTGTGCTCAGCCAGACCTTTCTTCCGTCATGAATCCGTGAAGTACGGAGCTTCAAATGAAGTAGACCGACCCACGAATTACTCCAAGTCGCGACTGTTTTTTGTGTATTTTTTGTTCTCTAGTTTTTGACCAAAACTTGCCGTTGAATTCGAAGGCCTCAATTATGATAGAGCTCTTCGCCCAAGGGTTCAGCGAGAGGCAGGTGCGGATATTTCCCTAGTCTTGCGGAAGATACTGTACGAGATACCGAGCTCACTGAAAGGATCGGCGGACGGGCTTACAAAAAAAGCCCCCACACCTTCAACCTTCACATCTCATCTTCACACACTCACATCGGCACGCACCTACTAAGCACCTGTGTGATTTATACATAATCTTTCAACGTGTTTGTCCTTCACACACTCAATAGCCCCCCTTAGAGTACATCACTAAGAAGGAAGTGAAAAAGGAAAAAAGAACATTCATCATGCGGTACTCCTGGTAGCAACAGATGATCACTGGAACGCACTCACACTTAGGCTCAAGGGCAACACTCTTCTTTCTAAATATGGTCAGACGGCCGGAAAACACCAGCGATGTTACTTTCATAAACTTTTCATACTGTCCGTGTACTTTTCACGCGCAAGCCCCGCCGTAGCCGAAAACACATAACTTGTTAAGACAGAGGCTTCTCCGCATTGGGAATAGGACGTGTAAACCTCTACCAGTCCATCAGCCGGCGAATTCAACGCGTTCATGTGATCGCTTCACATGTTACTCCTTTTCGTTGCCCCTCTCTTTCTCTTTCTCTTTCTCTCTCTCTCTCTTTCTCTCTCTCTCTCTCTCTCTCTGTCTCTTTCTCTCTCTTTCTTTCTCTCTCTCTTTCTCTCTCTCTCTCTCTCTCTCTCTCTCTCTCTTTCTCTCTCTCTCTCTCTCTCTCTCTCTCTCTCTTTCTATCTCTCTCTTTCTCTCTCTCCTTCTCTCTCTCTTTCTCTTTCTCTCTCTTTCTCTCTCTCTCTCTCTCTCCCTCTCTCTTTCTCTCTCTCTTTCTCTCTCTCTCTCTCTTTTTCTCTTTCTCT
>JAOWAR010156846.1:0-10795 GCA_028571005.1 Clathrina lutea
GGTGACGAGTGAGGGGGCAAGCGGTTTGCAATATTGGCCGCTTGCCCCTCGCTCATCACCACATCAACAAGCGGTTGGGCCTGGTTCGAGGCTACTGGCGCAGGTTGCCACTCCGTAGGGGTCGCAGCAGCCGGAGAGTTCACGTGTCAAGGAGAGAAAGCGAGAGTTAATCTCGGTGGCTAGCGGATCGGGCGGGTAGCTCAGCGGTAGAGCATTGGAACGTAGATCCAACTACCCGGGTTCAATTCCCGGTTCGCCCATCAACTTTCTTTCTTTCGTTTTTTCTCTCTCTTTCACGCTTGCAGGAGTAGAAAGAGATTTAATTTCGGTTATGGTAATTCCCCGCATGAGAGTGTCTAGCTCGCCCTCCATAGTAATAATAGTAGTTAATGCAAACCGCAACACAGCTAAGCCTAGGCTAGGCTTGGGACCTACTTCCGGCTTTTCCATTGATGCTTTAACGAATATTAACGCGGTGGTGGCCAAACTGGTCTCACAGACCGGTTTGCGCCTTGCATATTCGCTCGCGCTTGACGAACCGCATCCGACATGCATGACTGCACCTCGCTTCGGGTGCATGCATTGCGTAGTGCGGAACTGTAATGTGCTCTTGACCTGTATAGGCGCCTACACAGGTCAAGAACACTTCACTAAGGTGTTTTCCCTAGAATGTGTTTTCAGGGCCCTCTCCAGCTGGGAGATTTTAGGTGTGCTTCCCCAAAGTCAGTGGAAGATAAAAAAAACGAAAAGGTTGCTAGTATGTATATCTGGAAGAGGCCAACCCTGCCCTGCTGACAAACAACAACAAAAAAAAGCGACCTCACCATAATGTATATCCGGTTAGAGGGAAGAGATGTTTTCCCCAACTTGGCCGCTGAAAAAGAAAAGAAAAGTGACGTCTTTCTTGCTGGGCGAGTTTGTGCTCAATCAACCTTTCTATTCACCAGCACCACGAAACCTTTCAGGGGAATCCTGGTCGAAACGTTGCAGCCAAAGAAACGGTTTCGTGGTGCTGGTGAAAAGAAAAGTCGATGGAGCAAAAGAAACATGGTCGCTAAAATGTAGTTTCGAAAGCCAAGAGGCAGAGTAGAAAGTCTGAGAAGTAGAAGAAAGACAAGAGAAAGAACGTAAAGGCGACTAACGGGAACGCCATCCGTCAAACAGAAGTACAGATTGGGTCGCACTCGAACCTGCGTTACCAATTCACCTAGCAGACGAAATTCACTCGCGCTATCCGAGTACGCTACGAGACCGTCCTCTAAAAAAGAACGGCCGTGTCGCATCTTCCAACGGAGGATATTCGATCCCCTACACGGTTGAGCCCGATGCCCAAAGATGTCGAGAGAGTGTCAGCACCAAGTGTGGCAATGAGAGCACGTTCTACGTGATTCACTCAAGCCAGCCCGGAAAGACGAAGATCGTACAAGGCCAGGTGACAGCAGCCCACTGTAAATCAGTTTTAAAAGCCAAGAGGCAAAGAAGAAAGTCGGAGAAGTAGAAGAAAGAGAAGAGAAAGAATGTAAAGGCCTCTTGGCTTTCCTCTTGGCTACGAAAAGGGCTCAACGGTGTGTTTTCAATGGACTGTGTTTGCAACACTATTTCCAGCGAATACCCTGCAGTTGAGCTGAAAATGGAACAAACGAGTCTATCTCTAACGGACTCTGCACATGCGCACCATCCCAGATCATGGCAGGCTGTATGCTTCCTATCAATTCACGAAATTGTTCATTCATACAGATGTGAGATTCTATAATCGGTCCCATGTCACGAACACCGGGCGCACAGTGCATATGCAGTCATTTGTCACTCAGCTTGTCACACCTGGTTGCCTTGTCTGTCTTATCATTCAAGGCCCTTCCTGACTTGCTGCTGATATGCCGTTATAACGTTAACTGGCGTACGTACCATCCTCTGCCCAGCAAGGATCATGCCTGGATAACCCCTGCAGCTTGATTGTCTTGAAACAGGTCAGACGGGGTGGTCGTCTTTTTGTTACTGTTTTTGCTCTTTGGAGCAGACGTGCCGCCGTAGGTTGGTCTGCAACTCGGAAGCTCTGAGTTACAGAGCAACATTCCTCAGTTTAACGACATAAGGAGAAGGGTTGATCTTGTAGTTCTCATTCTCATTTCAAAGAAATAATCAACAGACAAACAAGGTTGGGAACTGACACGTAGAGTGAGGAAAAGTTTCATTCATGCCGATCGACCTCAGGTAGTTTCGCCAACTGTGCGTACAAGTTAGTAACGTGACTGGAAGACATCAAAGTACGGGTCTGAAGTGTGTTCAGCACCTCGGAGCTTGCACATTGAGTGCCGCGTGCTTGCATTCGTGCGGGAGTACCATCTCTTCGCGCAATCACCATGGTCGATCGCGGTCATTTGCCAACGAAGCTTCTACGCATGCGCATACCTGGCTGGCGGCGTAAAAAGTATTTATTGCTGGCGTAGAAGAGCCTTCGAACGTCGTGTTCAGCGTTGGTGTCACCCTCTGTCTTAATCGGCCCAAATCAACTCGACCCTTCTTTAGAAACTTTGACAAATCCGTATAGAGGTATTCGTTGCAACAGGGGGCACTACCTCGATAGTGCAATCCAATCATGCTGGCAGAACTTTCAGAATAATCCCCCTTTTTTTGAAAAGAAAAGCAAAATTTATCAAGATGTAGAGTAAAGAGAGCCAATACACTTAGCAAAAAAGGGCACAATCTCGCGTTCGTAGCTTCCACGGTTTTGGCCTTCGAAAACGCCGTCACTTGCTAAATAAAACTTTTTCATAATCCTCAATTTAAGAATTGCAGAGGTCAAAGCTGCGCAGCTAGATCATGATCGCAAGATAAATTCGTGATATGTCCCTCACCTTGTTGGCAAGTAGGGCCACTGAATTTTCCTCGGCATGAACAACTAAATGAGTTGGTTGAATGGGCTCGCAGACACTGGCCTCCGTTCTTGCATGAAGGTCGACAAGATGATTCCTTTCCACCTGAAAATTCCAGCCCCAGACAGACACATTACTTTTGCGAGACGATGCTGGATAAAAATCAATTGAGCAAGGGTGCTGTTACTTTAGCAGGTCATTTGAAAAACAGTTTCCTGATCAGGGCCGCTTACGAATGCCAACGATCTGTCCCCTCTTGTGAATGGGTATCTTGATAAGCTTAACTGCACACTCGTGCAGTGGGTGTTCGTGTGTACGTGTTTGTGTGTGCATGTGTGTAGATTCGTGCATGTAATGTGTGGGTGTGTGTACAAGCGTGTCTCTGTGTGCGTGCGTGCAGGGATCTGTGCATTCCCGCATGGGGAGGGAAGGGGACATTTGAGTGTGTGTGTGTGTGTGTGTGTGTGTGTGTTTGTGTGTGTGTGTGTGTGTATGTGGATGTGATGCGTTGGTGAATGTGGTTAAGCAGTGCGGGTGAGGTGGTTGCCACCAAATGCCAGACTGTAGAGTACCAATCTCTATCAATCTAGTTCTCTACCACGATGGCCCGAGCACAGACCTATTTGTTTGAGAGCATCAACATGGGTGGAGAAAGTGCGTTCAAATCCATTGAGTACCTGAACTTAATAGTAAAAGAGGCAAGTTTGGTTTTGGACTTCTGCAGCATCATGACTTACTGATGCAGTCCTGTAGGGCTCGAGCATGGGCGATGTTCAGCACATTTTCTTGACTGCGAAGGACAAAGGCAAGGACTGATGGACTGGTTCCTGGAATGGTTGTTTCGTCCAAATTGGCCTGCCAGATGGCACTACCCAAACTTCCTGTTAGACCTGCGGACGACAGCCATGCCTCCATGCAGTTGGTCGTGTTCATATCTTGTTTGGGATCAATGTGTCGTATCACATCGTCCACAACGAAAACTGCAATCCATGTCAGGCAACACACATTATCAATCTCAGTTTTCACTTTGAGTGGTCAGTAGTGATCAACGAAAAAAGACAGCACAGACAAATTGGCTACTTGACATTGGAATTTGCTTGTAGTAGCAGAGCTCGAGCAGACACACTGCCTCATAATGCATTTGCCCAAGTCAGGGGTGAGCAGTAAATTGCTAATGCACATTGCAGCACCAAGAATGTTGGATCTAGAGTTTGCCTTAACCTAAATTGCTCTCTGCTGGCAAATCAAAACATGGGCAGTTTGCCTTGTGAAGGCTCTAAGAGCCTGCGCAACCTCTTTGCTTTCCATTTTCAGCACTTTTGTGCAGCTAATTCACAGCAAGCCTCCATTCATTGCCTATACACATAACGCTTGCTAAGATCACCCGTTCAAGAAAACGCCCCACTTTAAAAACAACACCTGACCACTTCTCTATTAATTTGTTTTGTCAGCGTCACTGTATGTTTCCCTTTTTCGTTGCTATACCCTGTAATGCCCAGGTATTTCTTTAATTGCTAGGATTGCAGGGGCAACATTTGTCACAAACACCATCAATCTGTATGTTCTTGCCTCCATTTGCTAGTTAAACTCAAGAAAAAATTCTGCACGACATACCTGGACGTACTGTCGGACAAGCCTCCTTCACCTATTCAAGAGAAAATTGCACACAGACAGACTGCCATTCAATACAAAATACGTTCAGAAGCCTCATGGCTTATGAGAAATCTACTACGGAGCATAAGGCAAAGTGATGGTATTTCTGGCTTGTCCTTACTCAAACCATCAACACTTGTCTGTACCTCGACTTCACAGAGAGTGAGCCAGTTTTGCTGGCGAAGCCGAATGTAAACATAACGTCCCTGCATTCCATTGACAGAATAGTCTGCTGAGCTTCCCTGGGCTTGAGTCTGCACAAAGTCGACACAATTAATGAAAACAAAAAGAGTTAGCTTACACCAATTCCGGTGGATTTAACTAGGATTGAAACAAAGATACTAATCCACAAACGAAGAGTTCTTTTTTAACGAACGAATACCTAATAACACTTTTTAACAGCGCCAGCATCCCCAAACATTGCTATCAGTTCTGGTAAGCAATCCACATGCTTTAAATTCAAGTATCACCCTTACAGGCAATATTCTTTGAACATGATTTCAAGTATCGCGTATGCAGGGAGACAGCCAGGGAGAGAGAGAGACTGAGAGGGAGCAGGGAGAGAGGGGAGAGAAAGAGGGGTGGAATGAACTAGAGGGAGCTCGAGGCCGATTGCCACTCGTGGCTCACGGCTCCGTTGAGCAGGGTCACCTTCAACTACACTACATCTGGCCGTTGCCTCTTGAAGATTTTCAGCAATCCTGACTCCCATCTGTGACCCAGAAAACTTCCTTTTTTCAAGGCTCACAGAGAGTGTAGATTCCACCTGGTCTGGCTGCAGTCTTCCGTATGGCGAGCCTAAGGTTTCATACGTGGGCGGAAGCGCCAAGGACTATCAGATTTTTCTCTCAAAGACTTGTTAGTTGAAAATGCGTTAACTGCGCTTTCTTTTCACTTTGAGATCCGCAGGCACTCATATGAAGGTCTAGGCTCCACCCGCAAAGCTGTCTTGCTTAGATCACGTTTTGTTTTCCTTTTCAAAACCACGCACATCTACAACGACTGGATTGGCCCGATCAAATCATGGCATGTGAAAAATTGACGAATGAGGAGGAACTTCGGCAATATACACAGAGGAGAGAACAGCAAGAAAGGGCATGTTGTGGAGTTTTCCAGTGTAAGAAGACGCCCTAATCGCTGGCTCAACAGAATGGACATCAAAGAGAGAGAGAGAGAGAGAGAGAGAGAGAGAGCAGGACAAGCTTTTCTTATGCATGTGTTTGCTTACTCCAAACGGAGATCCTGCAATTTTCGGGTTGGCCACTCCTCCGTTGCTATCATCCAAAACGTCTCCGACTCGAATTTCAAAGTCGCTCAGTCGATCGCCACAGCAGTCTCCACGATTGTACAAAGTCACCGTTTGAATTCTTCGACTTCTCAGCAGGTCAACTCTCCACCACGAATTCGTGTCATTCAAGGTATGAGCACATTTTGTCCGGTCAGGGTTCGTTCCGTGCATATCGACTCGTTGATCACCTTTCAAGAGACAATGAAGGAGGATGAAAGCATTAAACAACAAAACCACTGAAGAAGGGTGAAAAATGAAGATGGAAAAAAATGAAGATGGGTGAAAAACAAAAATGGGTGAAAAATGAAAATGGGTGAAAAATGAAGATGTGTGAAAAATAAAGATGGGTGATGAATGAAGGGATTGCGGTGGTTTAATGTTCATTAGTTTAGCTAGCCTGGCAATGAGCACAGTCTTGGGCATGTGCTTGCTCCCCACGCGTGATTATCAAGATTTGCCTTCGTCTTGTCGACTAAGTGGAGCTTTTGCTCTAGACTGTGTTTCTTTCTGTTCCTTGTTGCTCATCTGTTACCAGTTGATACAAATGAGTGCTTCTCTGCTGATAAGAGAAGCTGAGTTCCCTATGCAGGTGACACTCAAGCAATGACTGGTTTAGAGGGTCTCAATTAGCTATAAAAGTGAGCTCCCACGTGGAGATCAGCCTCTTCCTGTTTTTTGTGCACGCCGAGGTCAACGTTGCTGCACAGGACATGGCGCACAGGACATGGCACTCTAATTATACCGGAGTTGAGGTCTGCCCCATGGTGGCCAATCCTTTTCCCAGACGGTAAAGAAGCACTGCTTGCGAAGGGAGTGCTTGTGCTGTTTCTGGAAAGAGAGTGTCCATGGAAACTATTTGGGCGGGGACACCATTGAGTGGGGTTCTAGCAGTGAGAATGAGTTGCAGACAGAACTGTGCCGAGGGCTTGGAGTTACCGTGATATTGGGATCATTGGTTCCAAACAGGAGTTGAATGCTTGGTATTGTGTGGTGCTGCGGGGTGTAGCATAGGCGTAGGCTGCATACATATTGATCTGTGTCTGCCATCGCTGTTTTTGGTGTTATGCAGTGTGGAACCTCTTGCTATGGTCAGATAGTGCTGTGCTAGAGCCGCACAGTGCTGCGGTGTGACAAACAGCGCCAGGGTGTGGCCAGACAAGTGCCGTTGTGTCGGCCAGACTGTGCCGTGGTATGGCCAGACAGTGCCGTCCGTGGTGTGGCCTGACAGCGCCGCTCATTGGTCAGACGGAACATAGGAGGCCGCTTAAGCCTGAGCAAGTGCGGAACCTCTTGCTGTGGCCAGGAAGTGAAGTGGTATAGCCAGACAGTGCTGCGGTGATTACTGAGTGTATGTTTTTGCTTATGAAGTAGCAAAACAAAAGGATGGAATCAGAAATTGGTCTTGCGAGTTCTAGCACAGGCGCAGGGCGCATACAAATTGATCTGTGTCTACCATTGCTGTTTTGGGTGTTACGCAATGAAGAACCTCTTGCTTTGGCAAGACAGTGTCGTGGTGTGGCCGGACAGTACCGTGGCATGGCAAGAAGGTACTGCTCAGTGGTGAGACGGAGCAAGGGACACCCCTTAAGCTTGAGCAAGTTAAGTCATTGTTCATGGTCCAGTGCATTCAGTTAGAGGGCATGTTTTGTTTCATGGTCTCTGTTTTCTAGCCAATACAGGACGAGTCCTTGTTGATTGTATGTTTTTTGCTTATGAAGTAGAAGGAAAAAGAAACGGGCATGTTGATGATGGCCAAGGGCTGATGTGTCGTTTTTGCGTGTGTGTGTGTGTGTTTGGTCATGGAGTGGAGTGTTCAGCCAACACTTTTGGCAGCGCTCGTTTAGCAATGGGGACGCACATCCACATGAGTTGGCTGCCAAGCTTCCATCAGTGGATATGCAGATACATGCGGACAGCACTGTCAGGACTTACGTATCAGCCTTTGAGAGATGGGTGGAATGGTGCGACAGGCATCAAGGTGAGCCATTGCCTGCAGAGCCAGAAGGTATTGCCCTCTACCTGGTCGACAGGCTGTCCAGTTGCAACTCCTCACAGCCAGTGTCCACAGCCATTGCTGCCGTCGCCTGGGCGCATAAGAGGCTCGTCTGAAATCTCGAACAACGCATCACATGGTCCAGCAAGTCGCAAAAGCAGGTCGGCGCATACTTGCCAAACCCAGGAAGAGGATGGCACCGTTTTCCCAGTCAGACGTGGAATGCATGCTGTCCCACGCGCTCACCAGCGGTTATGGCCTTCATAAGCTCCGTTCTGCAGTGATGATTGCTTTGGGATTCGCAGGTTTTCTTTGCTTGGATGACCTTCACAACATCTAGGTCAAGCACCTAGCATTCGCAGATAATCACTTCACCATCAAACTGCCTAAGAGAGAGAACGAACAATTCCGAGAAGGATCTGGTTGCACAGAAGAACAACCCTATAGCGCGATGGGAGAAGCTTATTGAAAGAGGCCAACTCTCCGACAGGCAGTATCTTATGTATATGATCGCCCAAATGGCACAGATAAAGAGGTTGCAGGCTGACTGTCTTGCACTTGAGCAAGACGACTTCTGAACTTCTTTTTAGTAGTCATGTGTGTGGGAGCGTATTTACAGTTATTTCAGGAAGCTAGAAATTTTGAAGAAGTTGAAGGACTTTTCAGACCTCACTCTCATTGTAAATTTTGCAAGGTTAAGTACAAAACGTCTTGAGACACGAAGTAAGAAAAGAGAAGAATTTCAATACTTTTGTTCTTAACCTTACAAAAAAGCTAAAATAATAAATCTGCATGTTTTCTAAATTCATTGAAGAAGAATAAGGAGGTAATTACCGTCAACGGCAAGGTGAGAATACAGGACGCTGTCAAAGGTTGATGATTGGGCTGTCGGTTTGTTCAAAGCAATATTCGTTTCAGGTGAGCAAGTTTCAGCTGAAGGAAAGAGCAAAAAGTTGAAGGCCAGACAATTCGTTGTAATATCACAGAATCCAGACTGCTGTGACAAAGCTCCGTATTCTAATGAAAAAAAAACATATTGTACTACTAGTGTAGCTCTGGCTCATCCGAATTTACTAATCTCAATTCTGTACAGTTTCTTGAGGCTACTTTATCTCCCCGCAACAAAGCAATTCTGTTTGAGCGGTAGCATCCTCTAAGAGAAACGACGTTTTGGCATCATGAGAGCTTGCTGAACTTGGGGTATTCTGTGACCGGTCCACCATGACAGACCATGCAATGAGAACAAGTTTCCCTGGAGTATGCGTTTGCGTCTAACAACTTGCTCTCTTTCTTTTTTCATCATGTTCTTCATGAAATGTGCCAAACGGCAGCCATTAGAGTAGCAAGATTAACGGGTCTTGAAGATTTGTTAACAGAGCTGGAAATGATCGATCGAAAGAGTGCAATAACCTACAGTTATTTGGGGTTTTAGTTTATCTCTTCGTACACAAAGCTGTTCCATTGATCAAGCTGTTCGTACTCTGTGGCCAAGACACATAATTTTTGATGGAATGGCATGGAGCTTTTCGTGCTATCATGCCCAATACCTGTGTTTGTACTTTTCTTTTTATTTCCAGATGTTTTTGCAGGTGGCGCGTGCATCACAGCTGTGTGTATTGTCCGCACAGTCATCCTCATCTACATGCAGAGATGGTCAACAAGGAAACGTTCTCAATTTATCCCTTATGCCTTAAGATGACAAAAGCGCCCCAAATCCTTCCTGACCGCATCTATTCCGTGTCTTTACCCTTGTCAATTCTTTGAATGAACGTCCAATCTTCTTGACGAACCCACTGAACTTAGGATAATCGAGCAAAGACAACAGGCTACAAGCTCTACGATCGTGTTCATTGCTAGGCTTGGTGATATCTTGATATTTACAAATCAAGCAAGCGATTGATGGGATATCGACCAATGTTGAACACTATCTCTAAGAATCAAAGTCATTGATCGGGCTGTTCTCGTTCTTTGTTGAATGTTTAAGCTTCGATATCGTGGCTTCATTCAAGCTCTGCTGTAATCTACCGCCAACTGTAGCTTTCGAACAACCGCTGCTTTTTACCTAAAGCCTTCCAAGCTTGCAATGGCCTTCGATCAGGCAAAGTGTCTGAGCAGGCAGCGAGCAGCAAATTGCCAATGCGCTTTGGAGCCCCAAGAACGTTGGTTCTAGAGTTTTCCTCACCCTAATTTTTTCTCTGCTGGCATATCAAAACATAGGCCTGTTTCCCCTGTCAAGGCTCTAAGAGCCTGCGCAGCCTGTTTGCTTTCCATTTTCCGCACTTTTGTACAGCTAATTCGCAGCAAGCCCCCATCATTGTCTATACACAAAACACTTGTTAAGGTCACACGTTCAAGAAAACGCCCCACTTGACATCTGACCACTTCTCTTTTCACTTGCTTTGTCAGTGTCACTGTATGTTCCCTTTTTTCGTTGCTATACTCTGTAATGCCCAGGTAAATCTGTAATTGCTAGTGTTGCAGGGGCAACATTTATCACAATTTAAACACCATCAACCTGTATGTTCTTGCCTCCATTTGCAAGTTCAATCAAGAAAATATTCTACAAGACATACCTGGAGGTACTGTCGGACAAGCCTCCTTCACCTATTCAAGAGGAAATCGCACACAGACAGACTGCCATTCACTGCAAAATACGTTCGGAAGCCTCTTGGCCTATAAGAAATCTACTATGGAGAATATGGCAAAGTGATGGTATTTTTGGCTTGTCCTTACTCAGATCATTAACACTTGTCTGTACCTCGACTTCACAGAGGGTGAGATAGTTTTGCTGGCGAAGCCGAATGTACACATAACGTCCCTGCATTCCATTGACAGAATAGTCTGCTGAGCTTCCCTGGGCTTGAGTCTGCACAAAGTTAGCACATTTTGTGAAAAAAAAAAAGGAGTCAGCTCATATCGCAATGTTGCCTACAACTTAAGATTTTTGCATACCGATCAATATCGATCGATATCGGGTGAGATTCGACC
>JAOWAR010156857.1:0-10794 GCA_028571005.1 Clathrina lutea
GGGTTGAAAACTTTGAGCCGAGCCGGTAAGGCGCCGGCCGCGGCCCATGCATATGTATAGGACAAGCCGATGTATAGTTTTGAAGCGACGCGATACTCGCCGAAAACGGGCCCGTCTGCGCCCACCGGCCGTGCGCGCGATAGTGACAGATAGTCACGGGATGCCGCCCGGGTTCGAGGTCACAACCGGTGCAGTTAACGGCTGACGTCGACCTGGTGACGGCCGGCCGCGGCCCGGCGGCCCGGCGGCGAGTGGATCGACCCCCGGCCCGGCCCCGGCAGCGACGAACGGCCAGTCCAGGAAGTTGCCAACCCCGCGCATTTCTAGCAGCTAGCAGGTGACTGAGTGGAGCAGCTCAACACGTCTAAGCTACGGCTCCCTTGTCTAATCGATGAGGCGTAGATTAGCCCAACCCACGCCAACCGGCAGCATGTAAGCCTTGATCGATGCAGAGTTCAACCTTCCCTTCCGTGACTTGGCGTCGAGCTCGAACGCGATAGAGGGCAATGCTTCGCCTGTGTACCCTGGACGTTATTCATGTGAAACTTGCGACCACAACATCTCTGGTAACTCATTGACTGGGAGAGAGTCGGTTCTAGATCTTACGTAGCAAAGATCGTAGTCCATTGAGGGCTAGCGATGGATGATTCGGCTATGAGTGCAGAGGACGAATTGGCACTAGCGAAGAAACTTGGATTGGGCGAGCTCAACTGTATATTGCATGGGCCGGGTCTCTTCATTGGTGACCGCTACGCCGGCATGAGAAAGAAGAGGCTCCGACAGCACAGGATCACTCACATTTTGAACGTGAGCAGCAGGCCTGACTTCATGCCTGACGACTTCACCTACTTGTCGATTCGCGTGGACGACAACAGCGGGGCGGCGGAAAAGCTGCGCAGTCATTTTGACGAAGCATTCGCCTTCATTGGTAAGTCACGACATGTCATGCCCAGGCATGAGCTTGGAATTCTGTGGTTTATCCTTTTTCCAGGCTGAGTTCATCAGCCTATTTGCCACACCCTATGTTTGTATTCCTCGCCCACACCCACAAATGGTCACCTATAAATACACCACCTCAACCTCTCTTCTTTTGGTTTTCTCCTCCTCCTCCTCTCTTTTTTGGGTTGTTACTTTTCTCTCCTTTGGATAACAAGGAATTTTTCAGTCTTTTTCGTCCCCGGTCAAGAGAAAACGGGGATTGACATGGTGCCGTGACCACACTCTTGGGTTTTATCAGTTCTCTTTTTTTCTTTTTTCAAGTTCTCTTCCACTGCCGGTATGGATGATCTGAAGTGCCTTCGCTCCACGCGAGCAGGCCATCGCCGGGTCACCACCAAGACCCTCGCTCAAGTAGATGGAATCGTTACCGCGACTTCAGTGGAGCCTTGTCACCTGGCAGCACTCTCTCGCTACGAGGGAGTGATCAAACAAAAACTCGCCTTCTTGGCCGACCTCGATAAGCAATTTCAGGTTCTACTCAACGACGAGACGGCCCTGGAAAAAGACATCATCGCCTCCACCGACTTCACGGAACAAATCCATGCTGCCCTTCGGAGCCTAGCCTTGTCCTCGCCGCCGCGAACGCGCCACCACCTGCTCAAGAACGTCATCGCCATCCGGGCCAGCAACTGGGGATGCTCCTACCCAGGACCTTGTCTCTCTCACCACTACGAGCCACCACGGTTCTTCTGGTATGTCTAGACTCCAAGCTACTGCCCCTCAGGCTGCTGTGGCTTGTCACCCAGCAGACGGACCTTCCGTGACTGCACCTCATCCGCCTACACTACCAGCTACAACGCTTGTGGCCGGCATTGCCTTCGACCTCCCCTCAAAACGCATCTCCAGTGCGACTTCCCAAACTGTCGCTACCAACTTGCAACGGCGAACCACTGGTATGGCGTTCATTTTGGGACACGTTTTGCTCCTCGATTCACGAGAACCCAACCCTCTCCGGCGTGCAGAAGTTCGCCTACCTCAAACCGCCACTGTCCGGCCCCGCCACTCGCTGCATCGCAGGACTGGCGCCAACCACGTTTAAATACTACTGTGACGAACACGCCATGTCCATCTCGCTCCCTGCAACTCACGACAAATCCAGCTCTAGCCAGTACCACTCTTGCAACCCAACTAGTAGATTCGCTTCCTCTACACGTACACCACGAGCGCATGTTCTTTGGGCCCTGCCCATCAGCTGCCTTCACTGTCAGCTCAGATCGTACTCTCCCAGTTCTCCAACCGAATGGCCGCCACCTGACTTCTCACCTACTCTCCCTACCGGTCCTCAAGCGACTCGCGTAGCTGCTGACATGGTTCTAACACTACACGCTTCCTGCATGCGTGCC
The DNA here is from genome assembly GCA_028571005.1 of Clathrina lutea. Taxonomy (NCBI): domain Eukaryota; kingdom Metazoa; phylum Porifera; class Calcarea; order Clathrinida; family Clathrinidae; genus Clathrina; species Clathrina lutea. Next base: position 2,343 of record JAOWAR010156857.1, read on the forward strand.
TGCGCTTGCCGTATCACCATGATCACCATTGCTTCGCTTGTAGTGTCACCATGATCACCATTGCTTCCTGACCCTGACTGCACCGCTTTATTCCTTCTCCTTGGTTTTCTCTTTTTCCCTTTTCCTTCTTATTCCAACTTTTTCGGCGGGAGTGTCCTGCCCAGGCATGAGCTTGGAATTCTGTGGGTTATCCTTTTCCCCAGACTGGTTTCCTCATTCTGTTTGCCGCGCCCTGTGTTTGTGTTCCTCGCCCACATCCATAAGTGGTCAGCTGTAAATACGCCCCTTCAACCCCTCTTCTTTTGGTTTTCTCCTCTTCCTCTCTTCAAGTTGGGTTGTTACTTTTCTCTCCTTTGGAAAACAAGGAATTTTCAGTCTCTTTCGTCTCCGTTTGTCAAGGGAAAACGGGGATTGACAGACCAGACCACACGTATATTGCCATACTATCAAGGCCTTCATCTTTTCTCGTTCGATATTGATTCAAACTGTTCTCAAGGACGTTTTGACCCGGGATAGCTCTCGGCAGTTGCTGCTTGAAAAAAGGAAATACCAGTGCAAGCAACCCTTGGTTGCCAACTGCATTTCCGTGAGGAGCTCACTATCTACTACGCCTCTCCCACGCACAAAATAAACGACTGGCGGAGGTGCTCGAGTCGTAACTGCCAGTGTTTTCAATTTCAGAACGTAATCTTTCAAATCTGCTTCCGCCTCTTCTTCTCCGACCTTGCTCAAGACAGTCACAGGAAGCAGTGCAACCAGAAAACAGTCAGGAGGAAAAAAGGGAGAAACGACAAGAAACAATCGAGAAAAATGGATGTGACAGCGTTCCTTTTTTTTTTTTATGTACAATTCAGGGCCGGTCGGTTCGAATCACGTAGTAAGTGCTAACCTTCCGATGCTCGGTCGCTACCATCTTCCAGACCACGGACTCCGGGGTGGACGAGATAGCCTGACCTTGAAACTGCACCATTGCCCTTCCTTTTTTTTTTTTTTTTTTTTGTTGCGTTTCGTATGCACGAAGAGCGGTCACAGACATGCGAATGCTCACAAACGACTTGGTTTCCGAATAAGGCATTGAAACGTCGTGGTGAGAAAAGAAGAAAAGATAGCTCTTGAGACAGTGTTCAGTTTCTCGGTGAACATTTCATCGGTGAAAACAAAGAACGACGTGATCCGTCATAACAGGACTGACTGTGCTTGTCCGTTCAGTTTTCGAGCTGGTATCTGGCCAAGATACCCGCGTCCGTTTTGTACGACGACGTACAACGGCGTAGTTTCACCGTTTCAAACAGCGGTACAACGACGACTGACTCGATACCCTGGAAATGGGCGTGTTGTTTTCCTTGGCAGGCAACTCTGAACCTTCGAAAGACGGAGCTGGCCGCTCACGCGGACAAGAGAAAGAGGACGGCAGGGAGTTTTGAGGAGCTCGATCTTCCCGGTTTTTCTTTTGGCCACACTGTGTCTGCCACGCATTGGTACTGCGAGGCGGGGAGACGAATCCCTGGACGCACCGTCTTTTTCAAGTAGACCGGCTGGAGGGTGGAAGGTCGGAAAGGAGATATGAATCCCGACAGCGCAAGTGAGGCCTCGGGTGGGGTTAAGCCTCTGCCGAAGAGGACCGTGAGCAGCAGCAACGACAACAGCAACGGTAACGACAAACTCGACTCATCAGCGAGCGGAATTGTGGAGCAACTCGACCTGAGGGAGTGCATCGGCAAAGGAGCCTATGCGAAGGTCCACAGGGCACACTGGAACCGACCAACTCGATCGGTGAGTTCGAGGGAATTCAGACTTTAACCTCACCCGGCACAATGTTCAAATGGGTCAGCCCTATCCTTCTTTTTCTTTCTTAATTTCTTGGAAAATGAAGGAAAAAAAGTAGCCTGGTTCGCTCGTTGAAACTTCGTTGCCAACAGACCCTTGGCGGAATGATGTAATCGATTACACAAGGCTGACACTTGGGGAATCGCGCAAAAATCAGAAGTGCGAACATGTTAACTGCAATAATCTACTAAACTGTAATAGGGCAGCATCTACTGTGGCTACAGAAATGAACTGACCTAGGGGAAAAAAGAAAAAAAAAAGTTGACCAGGAGATAGTATGAACCGTAGATGGACATCTGCGAAACTCATTCAAGAAGCATCCCGATTCTTTTGGGATTTTGGAACTCTGCGCAATCCGTAAAATGCTTCCTTGGGCTTCAGCCATCGGAGACATCTTGATATAATTACCAAGTTGATGTGTGTTTATAAATTTGCATTTGTCCCGGTGGGCCTCGAGCCAACGGCAGACCTACAGGTCGGGTGCGCTGCGCATGTCTTCAATGTGTCTAATGTGTTAGGTTTATCAATCACTGTTTGATCCGTGGGTCGTACCGAGCAAGTCTTGCGTAGTTAATCTTGTTCATCATTCTTCTTCTTGTTTTCGGTCTGTGACTTGTTTTCGCTAGGTGTATTGTACTTGTGTCATACCAAGCAGTTGAACGGAAATAAACGGAAAGATTTTTTCGTTCCCTACGTGCACGTAAAACTTGCAATGATTGACCAGGAGTGCCCCGACACCCAACCAAAGCACGACGCAACGCAACAAGTGTGAAATCCGTGCGGAGCTCTCTCGCCCCCGCCCGACCACTTACCAAGAGAAGCTCCTGGAACATCCTTCTCCGTATGGCCAAGTTTGTCAATAACACTGACAGATTGTTCCATGACAGGGAACGGAAGAACACCAAGAGCTCAAACTGCAAACACTTCGTTCGTCCTGGACAGCTCACGAATCAATTCTGGCCTTGCGCATGCAGTCCATTGCTGAAGACGATTGCGCCATCTCCATTGTCACCTAATCCTTATTCAGATGACGGCGTGACAAAGGGTCCAATTTCGAGACCAAAGATAGCACGCACCCAGCAATCCGCGTAAAAGGAAAAGAGATTTTGGCTTGGTTTTATCGCAAAGGGTGAATATAATAGTGTTCTCTTTACCTGGGAATTCGTGAGACTGGAACAGGAACTATCGCGAGAATTTAAACCTGCAGGTGTTTCGACGCCTCCCTTTTCAGTCCGCTGGAACCTCCACTTACTTGTACTTGTATACTTGGAATTGTACCGCAACTTGAAAACTCTGACAACACCAAGCACGGAAAACAGGTTCAGCAACAAAGCAAGCCTCAGCGCAGCGTTCTGGCGGAAGGTAGCTCTCTATCTCTTGATGATCTTCCCAGATCAACTGGATCGTCCCGACCTGGTCGTCTCAGAGCAACTCAAAGCCAGTTAAAAAACGGTTTGAGTTCTTGTTACGCTAAATGTGTAGATAAACCTTTTTCTACACATTTAGCAGACTGCATAAACAAGAACTCAAACCTTTTTTTATCAGCAAGGCAGTCAAGAGTTTGAATGAAATTATCAAAGCCAGTTGTAACATTAATCTACTGCGGCCACAGAAACGAACTGACTTGGTGAAAAAAAAAAAGAAAAAGAAAAAAGTTGACCAGGAGATAGTATGAACCATAGATGGACATCTGCGAAACTCATTCAAGAAGCAGCATTCTTTTGGGATTTTGGAACTCTGCGCAATCCGTAAAAGTTTCTTCTCCGGCTTTAGGCATCGGATATATCTTGATATAATTATGAAGTTGATGTGTGTTTACTTATTTATCCTTTGATTGTTTCCTTCTTGCTCGTCTCTGTCTCCGCCCGCCAAGACGACCGTGGAAGTTGCTGTGAAGGTTGTGGAGAAGAGGAAAGCCCCGAAGGATTATCTCAGCAAATTTCTCCCGCGAGAAATGGAGATTGTGCAGAAGATGGACCACGAGAATGTTGTAAGTCCTATAATTGAGGTCAGAAACAACGGGGCAAGAGCAAAAAATATATATATTGGGTGTGAGAGAATCTGTGCACTGTCAATTGAGCCCCTCTTACTATCTGTCCCTGCCAATGGCTACTTGAGCTTGTCCTCTGGTTGAGGAATTCTGCTCTCCGCTCTATACACCCCTATTCTTGGACAAAGAATGTTTCCTCTCTATTTTTCATTTTAATTCCGAGTTTGTCCTCTGAGAGTATAAACTCAACCATCAAAGCCTGCTTAAGTCTGAGGTAGCCATCATGCTTCTATTGGTAAGGCAACGCATTGATGTTTAGACTGTCCCATTGGCTGGAGCCCAGAAAAAAAAACAAGGGATACAATGTCCACTATGACATCGGCAACCCCAGAAAACCAAACTGAGGAACAGGAGTAACCCGAGAGAGAGAGAGAGAGAGAGAGAGAGAGAGAGAGAGAGAGAGAGAGAGGTTACCAGTATACTATCAAAACTGCTGTTGATTCGATTCAATGAGGGTGTGTAACAATAAGACACCATTGTTCAAGAAAAAAAGAGGCAAGATTCAGCAGACTGGCTTGATAGACGTGATACTCATCTATTATCCAGATTCTTCAGATACTGTTTCTTCGTACAATGGTCCTGGGCAATGCAATTAAAAAGTCCATCATTTTCTACCAAACTGTTGATTTAAGGACCGATGTGTTGATCTGAGGATTTGATCTGGGACTAACATGGCTCTGTGACACCGGTCTTGTCTTCGGAAAATTGTGGTACGGACTAAGTAATAGTCAAACTCGGATAGCACCTGCCATTGTGAATGTTGAAAAAAGTACGACTTGTACTCACTTGCAGAGGTTACATAGTGTCATCATATACAGTTCATCATTGGTGACAAGTATGTATAAGCCAACTGTGCGCACTAAGTTGGGTACGTGTTACCTAAGTTTGATGTACTTCAAAGTGGCATTGACTTGTAGGGAAAAGGGATTCTTCAAGAAAGGGCAGAAGAGCTGCTTTGCCAGCAAGAATGGATCTAATGCACCCCTGACCAGATTCCTTTTCCTGCTTTGACCACAGGTAAAGGTCTTCAGAGTATTTGAGTACGAGCAGTGCGTGTATTTCATTATGGCTTTAGCGGAGGGTGGTGACCTGCTTGACTTCATCAATGGCCGTGGCTACGTTCGGGAGCAGCTTGCGGTCAAATTCTTTCGAGAGGCAACCTCTGCCGTGGCCTACATTCACAGCCAGGGGATCGTGCACAGGGATTTGAAGTGTGAGAACATGCTCTTGGATAAGAACCAGTCGATTAAGCTATCAGATTTCGGCTTTGCTACGACATTCACCCAGGAGCAGAAACAGGATCCAGGACGCTTATTGAATACATTCTGTGGCTCGTGTGCTTATGCCTCACCGGAAATCTTGTACGGGCAGAGGTATGACGGCTATTCATCAGACACCTGGAGCCTTGGTGTGGTCCTCTATGCCATGGTGTGTGGAACTCTGCCGTTTGACGACTCGGACATGAAGACCCTGATTATTCAGATAAAGACGAAGCTCAGGTTCCCGAGGCGCGTCACTCCAGGTTCGTTCTTACTTCTCCCATTAGCCATATTGTCAGTTTTGAAAGGTTGGCTATTTTTCTCTTGTGACTATTTCATGCATCGTTTGTTCCATCACCGAACTTTTGTGGTCCTATGTTTGTCAACAGAATGCCGTCACCTGATTAGGTCGATCCTCTGTCACGGCGTGAGAGATCGATACACCGTGGACGATATCCGCAGACACCTCTGGATGAACCCTCCTGCGGAGGTGATTCAGCGGCCGGATGACCTTGCCCTTGCTCGACCACCCAGGCCCAGGGTTGTGGCAAGTCCGATCCAAAGTGGAACACCGTCAAAAGGTTAGTGTCAAGGAAAGGGGCAAGGCTCTTCAATAGAGAGCAAAAAAACCTTCTTTCACCTTCTTTCACCCTGGAGGTTTTCTGCTACCCCCTCTTCCTTATGGGCTTTACAAGCCACAAACTGAGCATTTCTTCTTTTTTTTTAATCAATCATTGAGGTAAATGAAAAAGGTACCAAGCTGTTAGTTTGTTAGTAAGGACATGTTCAGAGTTGCCTGTTCCAAACAGAATTGATGTTTGTTGTAGTTTGGAGCTGAAAATCAGTGGCCAGTCTAAAGAGTGGCTTGAAGACGGTCTGGGATTTTGGTTTTGGAAAAGTGCACGAATCCTGTCAGCTCCGTTCATTGCTTCTTGTCTTCTCCCTTTTTGCATTGACTGTACCCAGTGGCTCAGCAACCAACTCTTCAGGCAGCTGTTGAGCCACAGCGTCTGGTTGATAGCCTTGCCGACGGCTGCTTACCGCAAGAGATACCCTACAAAGCGTCGACACGTACACAGCCGACGCCAACTTTGACTGGCGGTCGACGTTCAACCCTGGCTCAGGGTGAGTTACGAAATATTGGTGAAAAGATGGCCGGGATAAAGACTATTGATGAAAGTTCTCCGCTGATCAGTGAGGCAGCGAAGAAGGACTCCAATCTCCGGGAGCTGGAAGGGACCGCCAATGAGAAAGATGCTTTGCATACAGACTCTCCGGACGAAGAATTCACCTTTTTCCGATCCAGCACAATGTCAGCGACAAAAGCACCTGAGATCAAACGTGGTCAGTCATGGAGGCAGCGCTTTCGTCTACCATGGCGACAGAGGAAGTGAGAGTCCTGTTCTGACGCACACGCACCCTGACCACTCAAAGTACTTCTTTCAAACAAGTCAATCATTTCAGGCATGTTTGCCACGCTCATTCTTTTCACAGAATACACTGCTCATGTCAAAATCAAACTTGTGTCTGCAACCTAGTGTTCATAATTCCTTCCGTTTCATCTTAAGTAGAACTCAAGTTGTATTGACTATTCATCCCGTTGGAGAGGTCTTGGGTTTGTCTTCCTTTGGACTGTGAGCCAAAACAAAAATGTCCATCATTGGAGAATAATCTCCAGCTCTCTTTTGTGAATGGTTACTGATGGGCCTGTTGTTTGGTGTTTGTGTGTGCACTGCCCAGGTTATTTGGGGTAAAATTTAAATGTGTTGGGTACCCATGTGCAGCCAGGCACCACACCAGGCATGCACTGCCGCCTTAAAGTTGGCAGGTTACTCCTTCGAACGGAAAGTAGCCATGAAGATAGTGAACATTCAGAGCTTCGGAATTATATTACCTACTCTTCCTTGCTCTGATTGATGCTGGTGCCAGCACGATTTCGGCCCGCAATGGATGACGTGATGGTGTAGCGGATAGTAAGGTGATTCTTATCTGCTAGGCGATTTGCCATCAATCAGATCCAACGTCAACTCGTCCTTGTCCTCGAGTTTCGCAGCGCCATAGGACGAACATTGAGTTTCGTATCGATACACACCCTGTCTTGGTGTCAGTTGTCCCACTCCCACTCGTCATTTGGGGTAGATCGACGCCAGTCAGAGGTGTCGATTACCCTATCTTCTCTGGTCAGGAAGCAAGTCCGATCTGATAAGACAGAATTTTCCGGGGGTACCAATATCCCCTTTGACAGAGTTCTGCCTTTCGAATTCGCCGCTGAAAGATGATTTCGATGCCCGAAGATGTTGAGGAAGTGTCAGCACCAAGCGTGGCGACGAGAGCACGTCCTACGTGATTCACTCAGAGCCAGCCCGGAAAGACGTAGATGGTACGAGGCCAGGAGACAGCGGCCCACTGTAAATCAGTTTTTTTTGAAAGCCGAGAGGCAGAGAAGAAAGTCGGAGAAGTAGAAGGAAGATGATTTCATTCAAGCTCACCAAAGCATACTATCATTGATTCAGTTTGCGAAAGCAGGCTGATGGTCGCGCCTTCCCACATGGCTGTTTGTGTCTGGTCATGTGGCAGAGCTTGACGACCCTTTCTTACTGCAGACAACTTCTCTCTGAAATCAGACAGCTTGGCGAACTTAGAACCAAAAGCAGACATCTTGAACAATAGTGGGGAACAGTTCCTGAGCCGCCAACATCCCCGCGCTGTTCTTCCTGCATGTCAGCAGCTTTCGTATGGCCAGGCTGCTTCAAGACAGCGACTCTGTCCTCCAGACAAAAAAAAAAAGAACACAAGAAGCATCTCCATACTGAGCGCTTATCTCTTTGTTTTCCTCTTCACAGGTACTTTGGTTCCACGTGTTGGTCATTCACACCGGTCATCATGGTTGCGCAATCGCGTAAACATTACAACCGGTTTTCGCGTCGACCTCCGCCGATTCGCTTCAAATTTGGTACAGATACGGTTCTGGGCAGGATTCACCTCAAATAAGTTGAAAAAAAAAAAAATAAAGCCTCCAGCATATCGGGGAACTGTCAACCTCCGAAACGCTCTGAGAGTCGAAAATCCTCCTTGTCAAGGCGATCGGCAAGCCCCATTTCTCAAGAATCTTTCTATGTAAGCAAGGGGGATATGAACGTTTTGGTCAGTGCTCCCAGGTTCCGGTTTGCGAGCGAATTTTCTCCATTAAGGGGTCCCAGGACACTAATTTTTTTGAGAAAAATTTCAGTATTTTTACTCTTTAAGTGTTGTCTAACTACAGGTGGTAATATTTATGCAATAAAATTTGGGGGTCACCAGGTGAGTTCTACTACTT
>JAOWAR010156868.1:0-17840 GCA_028571005.1 Clathrina lutea
GATGCCAGGGATACTCCAGCCTTTCCGCACCAAATCAAGCTTGAAACCAACTTCAGCAAATGGCGTCGATCGCCCACGGGGCATGTATCGGCTTGAGGACAGAAAGCCGCAAGTGTGTCGGAGCGGCGGCAACTGCGGCAAGAAGATCATCTAGATGAGTTTCAATCCCCTCATAAACTTTCCTTGCGTACCAATCTATGAATATATCGGTGCATTGCTTTTTCAGGGGCTCATTCATGGTGAGCAAGTACATATTTGTTCGGTTTGAACTTTCCTTCGCCTACCGAAAATTTCTCGCTACCGAAATGCATGTGTTGGCTGTTTGACGAAAATAATCGCTGCCGAAAATTTGTCTTTTTACAGTATACACGTAAGATACAAATTATAAAAATAGATTTAAACACAAAAATAGGGCGCGGGTACGCAACACTGGCTGTTTCTCTCTCTTTCTGTCTCTTTCTCTCTCTCTCTCTCTCTCTCTCTTTTTCTCTCCCAGGGTTTAGTGATAATCCGCTAAAATAATAAAAATTAAATATCATCACCCTTCTTTCTATATCCCATTTCACACTGTCCCACTCAGCACGCCAAAATGCCGTGGCACCCGCCTCGCCGAAGTAACACGCTCAGACACTAAGTCTGCAGCTACGAACAGAACATCAAACCGTAAAACTCATGCCGTAACTATTGGGGGTCGCATTTCCGACACCATCCCCCATTTCCCCGCCATGAACGAAAACAGAGAAGTGAGCATACGGCCAAGCTCACCACTTGTGACACACGTCCCGACTTTCCTAGCCCGTCTCTTGAACTTGGCTCAACGCCTGCGTAGAAGGCACTGGTCTCCAGTGCTGGACGGGATATCATTTCTGCGACTTTGCCTCGCGATTGTCGGTTTCAAGGCGTTCAAGTTTGAGCTGCACACAATGGATGCTTGGAGTGCCAGTCGTCGTGGGGTGCCCCTTGAATCTTTCCAGGTCCTCCACCGACCACCTTTCTAATTTCCCTATCCCGGGCCCGCAAGAAAGACCTGCCATATTCTCGGCAATACCCAGCACGTCTTCGAACCCGACCCCGTAAGAAAGACCTGCCATATTCTCGGCAATATCAGGCACGTCCTTTCGAGCTCGAAGCGGGAGAGTGCATGTTTCGCTTGCGGCGGGTGGATTTCTGGTGCAGCAGCAGCGCCGGTGGAGCTTGAGGTTTGGCTGGAACATACTGAACATGCTGAAGAAGGCCTGCAGCTTGAAGTGCATGAACCGGGAGAGCAATCATTGTCACCCCGGTGCGCAAGTCCAAAGCCGGTTGTGTGACGTCATTCGCTTCGTGTTAGCTCGAGCTGCTGAGGTGTTGGACATGCACGTCCCGGCGCTCTTCGTACATGGAGCCAGAACATACTCTTGATCATATTCAATAAACAGTTTGGGCAGCATCTATTGCATACTGTTAGTTGAGCAAGTGTTGTTTGGAGCGCTCGAAACCCACCCGTAGCTCAGTCAGGCCGAGATAACTTTGATCATACGCTTCAGAAGAGAGACCCGGAAGAAGTAAGGTGACGTTTCAAATCCTCTTTCGAATTCATCAAACGGCATCCGCAAACTGAAACAAGTACATGAAATAACTCTGAATCACCCGGTCATCAGGTCAAAGACGGCAGCTCCTTTCCCGTTCTATGCTATTCAAAGACGATAATAGCTTGTGTCAAAGTTGCCTTCTGCAATAATCGAGGACGATCCCTCATGTCGAGACGATCGTTTGTTCAAAGTCTCTTTCCGGGTGCAAAAATCGAAGACAAACTCTCTTTTTTTTTTTATTCGCGTTCTACGTGTAGCAAATGTAACCTTTCGTTCTGCAACAATCAAAGACGATTGCTCGATCCGAAGATGCATTCTGAAATAGCCAAAAGAAAGTTGCTGGACTGTTCGAAAGTCACTTTCTGAAAAAAAAAAAACAATACTTACTTATTACTTTAGGTTATCGTCCCATACACGACTGTTGTACATGTACGTCGCGAGCCGTCAGGGCGTGCGCGTTTTATACCTTAGGAGCCTTAACAGTGCCTAACACACACCCATACACACACCTCAGGTCTACGAAGGTTGTCTTGATCGAGACGGATCTTTCATTATTATTTTTGGTTTTGTTTTTTTTCCTGTTGTTTGTTTATTTTGTTCTTTTTTTTCTTTCGTTTTATTATCTTTTCTATTTTTGTGTTAGTTCCTTATTCAATTTTTTTCTTTTTCTTATTCCCCTTTTCACTTTTTCCGTTTCGCCATTATTTGTTTCAGTTTGTCCTTCAATATCCTTCCCTTCTATTCATCTCTCTCACACTCCCTTGCCGGAAATGCGAACACGGGGATCGCTGCCAAGCGACGCGCCACATACGCAATTGTTGGACGCTGCCCCTTACGAAACGGCATCGTGACTCCGAACTCGAGTGATTCACACAGCCGCCAACGGTCACACACTCTCCTCTCATCCCTCCTCCCGTTTTACAGCCGCCAATGGTCACACGCCCTCCTCTCATCCCTCCTCCCTTTTTTTTACAGCCGCCAACGGTCACACGCTCTCCTCTCATTCCTCCTCTCTTTTTTTCTCTTTTTTCCCGCCTCTTTTACTCAGCCGTTCCAATGCCGGGCCAACGACTATTTTTAATAGAGCTGATAATATTATGACAGTTCAGACAATTATTCGACACTTGACCTCATCAATATGGCGGAACGTCCCTCTTAAAAGGGAGTAGACTTTGTCACTTGAAACACAACGTTAGCTCTTGCAACAGAGCCCAATGGTCCGCGTTACCGGCTCGTCCACACCAAGCCTGGTCAATGGAATGTGCTTAGTTGTTGACGATTAGCGAAGTGCTCGTGACGCTGAGATGCCAGTCAAGCATGCTTCACTGCCGTTGCCTTTTCGAAATCCGGGAGTTCTGTTTCCTTTGTCGATGAAAGGCGCTGCTGCGAAGATAACTCGTACTGAGAACGCTTGACAGACGTTTACTACGGCATTGCCGTAGCAAACATGGTGTTCCCGCTCAAAATCAACGTTCAATTCGAGTTTGGACTGAGAAACAGCCTACACCATAGGTAGAATTAGACAGAAAGACACCCTCGGGGAGTCTTATGACGCGTTGGAGGGAGGAGCCTTGGAACATTACAGATGGATAAGAAGGGAAAAAACCTGGTCGGGTCTGAGCGAAGGAGCTAGGTGTGAAAGAACCGGCCGTAGAGAGGGATAAGCTAGCGAAACTTGACAGCATGCAGAAGAAGAGATTTCAGAAACAGCCGGGAAAGAGTTTCCCAACTGACGTTCACTGATCTTCACCAAGAAAATATTCTCCCTTTTCAGATCGGTTCACTGCGTATGTGCGAATCAAACACTGGCTTGTCCGCGCATGAGAGTCCCTGAATGTGGAGGATAGGGAAAGCCGACCGCAGGTATCCTTAAGTCCAGCTATAGCAACCCAGAAAGACCACGATGGCGGAAAGTTTCAGTTCAGTCTCTGCCACTCCGAACCGCCACTATTGATTTGTCCATGAGGGGCCGAACCGTCGAGCCTTTGCGAGATTAGCACCTTCACATTTTTTTTTAGTCGATTGCCAAGATCGATATCCGCGTGCAGTATCCAGTCTTTATACTTGCAGTGGTTGGTTTTCATCACGAGACCATTTCGTACCATGCAGGTCGTCTCCCCCCGTTCGAGCCGTGCACATCTATCGGTACTGGCAGGTCAACTTTACCTCGATGCCAATCCAACACAATTGACAGCCCAATAGCAAAACAACGGTGCTCACGTCTGGATCGACTCCAGTCATGCCTTGAGCTGAACAACTAGTGACTGTTTGTTCAGCGATGATCGACGAGAAGAAGCGACCTGAAAACGATGTTACCTTCGCGATATGCAGCGGCGCCCTGACAAAAGGCCAGAGTCTCGATGCACGTTCCCACCCCTCTACATTCATTGCTAACTGGCCAGAACAACAACATCCTACGTCAGAAAACTACCTGCTTGTACCCTCCGCGTCGACACCGAGGAGAATATTTCACTGCGACTGTCATGCTTTGCATCTCAGAGAGTGAGTAATACGCGGCAGGGTGCAAATGGTTTCCCTCCGAATCTGGACGGGGTTTCTCCTTTGCCAGGTCGCTTTCAGTGACAAACGACTCCCGGCCGCGGGCGCTGGCTGCACAAAACACGGGAGATCAGTGAGTGAGGTAGGCGAAGGGTTTTCAGCCCTCAGTGCTCTTTCCAAGAGTTCAAGCGCGAAGAGTTCACCAGCAGGCGGCCTTCTTGTTTCAATAATTACGGTATTCGAACTCATCCTGCTCATCACAATGGAAATCTCGTCCCCGGACACGTAAAGTTGTCCTCCCCCCACGATCGCAGTGATCATAACACCAACTAATTTCGCTAAGTAGCTCCCTGGGATGCATTGGCCATGGCTTGGCGCACGGCACCCTGGAGCACCGCTCCTCGGGGCTTGCCACGCGTGCCGGAGCAGGATTAAAGTCACATACCGTGGCACTTTGCCGCAGAGCGGTCGGTTTCGGGGGCGAAAGTAAGCTTAGTTACAATCAGACCATCTAGCGATCCTGGAAGCAGACATGCAAAGCGGAACTTTTCTTCAGGCTCTGCCTTCGCCATGGCACTCTGCGGATCCCTCCGGTTTGGTAGTGCCCGTACAGCCGCTTGGTGTGGCCGGAATAACGCAATCCGGCGTGCCCCTATCCCCTCCACAGCGAGTAGCAGCTCCTTTTCTCCTCGGAGCATTGGTAAGAAAACTAATGCCGGCTGCTGGTGATGCCAAGCTCCTCCATTGTGGGGTTTATAAGGAAAGGAAAACAGATCAATAGATGAAACAATGTTCCTCAGATCAATAGATGAAACAATGTTCCTGCTTATGACCCTTTTCGTTCAAAACTTTAGTGTCACTTTTTGGTGTACATTGAATGCTTGCGCGGGAGCGACTAGTGACTGTTTCAAATTTTATCTTGACAAACGTACTATCTACATACAGCATGGACTACGTTAACAGTCTAAGGGTGACGAAGGATATCTCGCGTGAGCTGCACGGTTTATAAGCAATAGTGAGCCTACGCAGGCGCGTGGACCGTTTTACTATGAGCAGTTGATTGTCTGATCGGACTTTTTGGGACGGTGCAGTGTGGAAACCTCTGCCACAAAGTACTTCAGTAAATGCAACCGCAAGCTGCACCTGAAGCTGCTACCTCTCTAAGCTGAGATGTGCCATCGATTGCAACGCTTATGTTTAAGCACTATCTGACATTGTGAGACCATGGAGACTGTACGGGCTTTGCAGGCGTTGAGACTTCTTGGTTGTATGCATGACTTCATGCCACGCCGCAGTAAGCCGGTGAATCGAGTTCTGTGTTGCGAAATCGTTGAAACAGTGATTGTAGCAACAGAACGTGTATTTATTTACCCGTTTGCTAACGCTGACGTGGAAGTTCAGCGGAAAATTTAGGCGTCAAGCCTGGCATGCTAGGAAAATGCTACCTCATGCTTTGGGTTTTGTTTCTCTCTGCTTGTTGCAGCCGGTCGTCTCGTCTGCACAGCCTGCTTCGTCATGGCCGATCAGCACCTGTGCGATGGCGACGCGGAGCAACGTTCTGCCACAGACCGGAACTCTTCAAACTCCCGCCGATCGAAGGTTCCTGACCGCGCACCGTCAGCCAGTACGCCAACTAAACCACCGTTTTACCGTAACCAGGGAGACGGTCCAAACCTCCTTCAATTCACTAAGGTGAGCAGAGGCGTCTGAATTGGGACGTCCCAGTACTCAATATTTGCTTAGTCGAGATGCGATGAGTCAGTGTCACTCTCCGTTTCAGCGGCTTCCCGCCTAGTGGGACTTGCCAAGAGGTCTGTGAATGCTTTTATCACGGAAGCGGCGATTGGAGAATTCGAGCGTTTCCGACCAATGCCGTAAACCGTCCTTTCTTGTTATTGTGTCATAGGATATCGGCAAGCACTGGGCATCATTGCGTGAAGTACGAACCAAAAAGTGGTCGTGTAACCGGGCGAAAAGGTCGGGGTGAGAGCTGCCAGTTTCGTATTTGTCTTGATGCGAAAAGTAGTCTTCAGCGCGGTCGTTGATAATGGAAGAATCGGCCCTAGATCCTTCGCCCCCAGCCAATGTGCTGGAAACTGGAGCTTTTGCCAGACAAGGACGCCGTCTCATGCCGTTAGGAAGAAGAGAAACCTTACCGAGAGATTTGTGAGCTGCGAGTGGCTGTAGCTAAAGCGCAGACTCGCTTCAGGCCAGCTTGTCCTGCCGGTCCACACTGGTCTACTCGCGCGTGGTTTTTTCATTTGCCCCGTTTACTTTTGAGCGGACTTGCTTTGTGCTTGCCGGCCGGAATGCTGAGGCGGCTTTAGCTAAGTTTGTTAACACGCGCCAAGGGGTTCGGCTGGGTACGTGACTCGATACTGTGGACATACCGGAAACAAAAGCAGCCTAATCAAACCTACATCAAGGACCGCCGGCTCAGCGTGAAAGGCTTGCATTTTGTTCCTCTAGTGATCTACATGTCTACGTCAGATGCGGTACCACAGAACTAGTTAAACTTGCTGCTCCTGGCTACAGATTCCCTAGCTAAGTCTTATCCCGGAGCTTTGGGAGCGCAAGAAGGTGTGGGATGCTCGGAGGTTCAAAGTCCTGGTCATATCACACCGTGCTGATGGGCAACAAAGAACAAGACCACGACTTGTCACAGCTCTTCAGCCGCGAAGTGTGGTTGGTGGTCGTTTACGTCAGATCACTGGGCATGCATGCATGGTGCAAGTGATGGTGCCAGCTTGAGCCTTTGTTCCACTGATCGCAATGGAACCCTCTCATGATCAGCTCTCAGATCTACCCACACGTGCGGCCATCTTCTCCCAGGCACACGACTGCTGAAAACAAACACTTCCTTCTCCTTTCGTCGAGCGAGAGCTAAGAAAGGAAGTTGTCTGGGAGCAAAGGTTCACGGCCTTGCATTGCGAATGATATTGACCTTCCTCATGGCTCTATGCCACTCGTTTTGACATGCAATTAATTTGGTTGAAAATTGCAACAAATCAGCCGGCAGTTCGGTCAGTTGCTTGTCAAGTTTCTATTTTCTCTTCTCTCAATTTGGCCCAAGCACAGCGAGCACAGCGGGCTCGATTCAGGTCAAGGCGGGAAGTGGTCCTTGAGAAACGTACGTCAACACGATCTGCCACAAAGGGACAGCCAAAACAAAACTGATGGAGAAGTATTGAGCGTCAAGTGCCAACATCCGGGGCTCAATTTTTCCCGTAGACCACACGTGACCCGAAGAGGGCATGGATTGCTGAGGGAAGAGTCATTATTGCGTACGCCACCTTTGAAATTACACCCCGACACAGAATTCCGCATCGAGGGCAGTTGCAAGCCGTAGTGAACTCTGAAGTTGATGAGGCACTTTGCTATTCCGAGCGGACCGAAGCTTGGGTAAGATGGTTAAATCGAAAGGGTTCAAGCAGCCGTTCAAGCAAGAGAGTGTTTGGGGCTACTGGAAGGCCTAGCATCTGGGGCTATACCCTCAGTCCCTTCCCTGCTTGTAGAAATCATTGGAAGGGGTTCGCAAGCTGGCACTGCCCATGCATTTTTTCTGCATAGCTGTTCTCTGAAGGCCTTCCTTGCTTGAAGGCGGCACTTGTACCCCCTGATTGATAAGTGCCTGACGCTCAATTAGCCACGAGAACCTCTTGTCAGAGCCTGTTTGTCGATGACGGTGGAGAGAGGAATTTTAATTAATGCTCCGTGGTGAGAGTTGAGTCCGACAGAGACTTTCAAGCTGGCGTCGCCAGGTGATTCAGTTGAAAGAGCCAGGGCTTTTCAGCTGCACGAGTTTCGTGGCCTCCTGTGTTGTTCAAGTAATTTCGGTCTGGGAGGAGAACGGAGTAGGATACTACAAACCAGAAACGTCGATTGCGAGTAATGAAAAGGCTCGATCAAAGGGGTTAGGGTTGTCAATGTCGCCAACCAACACTGGACAGGCGGTCGGAAGTATCCCTGACGTGGTGTTGGGAACGGGCAGGCCTACTACCTACATTTGCTCAGTTGTTGCATTTGCTCAGTTGTTACATTTGCCCAGTTGTTACGAATTTCTGACTCACTCGCACTTTTCTGATAGCCTCTTCCAAGATGCACCGATCGCAAACTTCTCTTCCAAGCGGGGAGCACCAAGAATTCACTGCTAAAACCGAAGCTGTCCCAGCCTGCACGCAGCCTTCTATCGCCCTCGGAGATCGATTGATCTATTTCACCAGTAGTCATCCAATTGCCAGTTTTTGCGCAAGACCGCGTCACGTTATATTTCATTATTCCTGGAAACGTACCGAGGCCGGGATAGCTTTAGTGCTTGGGAGTTCAAAATCACGAGTTGTCTGCATGGGCCGTGAACGACACGTGCGTCGTTACCGTGTGACCATCCCTAAGAGTCCCAACACAGTGCATATCCACGCGACACGATATAGCGTTCACGGGTAACGAGAACCGACGTGTATGAAACAACGGAAGTTTCGTACATCTTCGAGCCACACTAGCCTTTTTACCTTTCTAATTTCCCGCGCGAGGCAGCAGTTCATTCGAGCGCGTTACGTTTTGAGATGGCGAGCAACGCTTTTGAAATCGATCGAAGTTCCCGTCACCTGATTAGATCCATCCGGCTCAACGTCGGTGTATGGTGAGCTAGCTTGGTGAACTTTTAAAAGAAATGGCCTCTAATGAAACGATCGATCCTAGGAGGGTAAGAGAGTACTCTTTCAATACGGCATGAGCCCCACGCCCAGAAGACCGTACAGGACGCCGCGACATAAGGTGAAGATTGACAGCTTGGGCAATCAAATGACAGAAAGAACGACTCAGCTTCTCTCGGGAGCACTTTTAAGTTCTTTTCTCTCTTTTTCTCTCCTCTCTCTCTCTCTCTCTCTCTCTCTTTCTCTCCTCTCTCTTGCTCCATTCCTATAGAGCACCCTACTCCTCGCCGATGTTCTCCCTCAAGTCAGGCGCCATTACCAACCATCAGTGTTTGCTCCGGTCTCCACTCACTCCATGCGACTTCATGCAAGACACATCAGAACAATTTCGCACATGCGAAGC
The DNA here is from genome assembly GCA_028571005.1 of Clathrina lutea. Classification (NCBI taxonomy): domain Eukaryota; kingdom Metazoa; phylum Porifera; class Calcarea; order Clathrinida; family Clathrinidae; genus Clathrina; species Clathrina lutea. Next base: position 9,126 of record JAOWAR010156868.1, read on the forward strand.
GCAGCGTGATCGCACACGCCCACTCCGAGATTGGCTGCTGGCCCACCGCTACCACCCCTACCCTACGAGGAAGGAGAAAATGGTGCTGGCCATGAAGGCGGACATGAAGCTGGACCAAGTGTCCATGTGGTTCGGCAACACCAGAAGACAAATTCGCAAAATCGGGATGAAGACATGGTCAGGCGGCCTTTTCGACAACCAACTGCCGAGACGAATCGGAAATGGAGGTTAGAACTGAGGAAGACATTGTATGCTTTGTAGAACATAGAAGTATAGAGAAATTACAAAGAGGAAGAGATTAAAGAGAAGAAAGCAGGGAGAGATAGAGAGATAGACGGGACCTTGAGCTATAATTGTCTGTTGCTCAAAGTCTGTCAAAGTTTCTGAGCAGGTGGTCGCTATGTTGAGTCTGTCCCAACTCTCTATTTAAAACTAGCTATTTCTATAAGGAACAGGTGTTGTTGACCTGCTAACCTTTTTCTAAATTCTTAGAGTTTGTCAGACAGGCAGGCATTAATCAGGAAGCTATTGGTGGCTCCAGGACATCACCTATTCTCTGGGAGATGTGCTTCTTTCTTTCTTTTTTTTTTTTTAACAAAACTTTAGGATAACCAGTACCTCAATAAAATCAAGTAGGCCATGATCAAATTTCTCGTCAGCTGATGGGGATTGGTTGCCCATGAAGCAGGCACCCTAGTTATCGAAACAGTAAGCTGTCCGTGGTATGCTAATGTCAGGCAACACTTCTCTCACCTGAATCGGAAGAGTGATAGCACGAGTTCATGCATTCATAGGAAAAGAGCTTCCGAGTCAGAAAATAGGATATGGGTAAATATTTGGCCCGTGTTCAGCACTGTACACTTATGCCACAGAAATCATGCCATGTCTCAGTCAAGTCTGTTCTAAAGGAAACCTCCACGCATCAGTTCTAACAGCTTGATTAATTTGTGGACTTTCAGCAATCTTGCCAGCAGATGAGAGCAGTGATGGCGAAGATCTCTCGACCAGCAACGACAGAGTACCAGCATCAATGTGACAGGTTGTGTCATCATCACGACACACCAAACACAGGCAAGAAGGCCATTAAAATCATTCCAGCCTGTGCACATCGACTGCCTTTGGTGAAAATTTTCGAATTAATACCTATAAATATTATATTTGCTTCATCTAGAGCATCCAAAAGTGTACCATACCACTCAAAGGGAAGACAGGTGTCAGCAATTCAGCTGGCCCTCTTGTTTAAAGTGTTAGTTAATATCAAAGATTTCTTCCTCTCATTTCAGATTAGCTTATCTGAGCACCTCCTAGCTCCTAGGAGGAATGATCTTTGCTTTTGGTCATTCCTTCCCGACAGTTTTGAACTCTTTGAAAGTTCTGGCGCCATGCAAGCTTTCATTCTCAGGCTTTTTATTTTCTTCGCTACAAACAGCTACTTCCTTCTCTTTGGTCTGAAGACTACTTCTATAAGCTATTCACCCATTGATATTGTCCGTGAAATTATTTAAGTCAGCGATTCTGAAGCTCTGTAGGCCTGGAAACACACAGAAAGAGTTTTTTTTTTTGCATATAATCTGCTACTCCATCCCCGCATTTATCCACCTGTATAACTTTCAAGGAAGAAAGAAAGAATTATTGGGTGCCGGTTCGCAGTCAATCCGATACTGTGTTTGTTCATTGAAACACTGTTTGTTCAGTGCAACACTGTGTTTGCTCAATGCAACACTGTGTTTGCTCAATGCAACACTGTGTTTGTTCAATGCAACACTGTGTTTGTTCAATGCAGCACTGTGTTTGCTCAATGCAACGCTGTGTTTGCCCAATGCAATCATGTGTGTTTGCTCAATGCAATGATGTGTTTGTTCAATGCAATGATGTGTTTGTTCAATGGAACACTGTGTTTGTTTATATAGCTTTCAGGCTACCTACTGTAGACTAAAGTGTAGGTGGCAGTTATTGGAATTATAGTTGAGCACGCACTATAAAGCAGGATGGTTTTTTCTTTAATTTGGAAAGGCGAGGGAAGGATAGGCTTGTCACAGTAAGTGTGGATATTTTTAGAATTTTTACCAGCACGATATTCTCACAGCATACTCATCAAACCTGTACACTCAATGATAGCATGAATGTCTTTGCTAACGCCCCGTAATCCCTCTCCCCTCCCCAGTTGCAAGAACAGGTTCGAACGCTTCAAAAGGTAACAAAGGTTTAAAATTTAAAAAAAATTTAAAAAATAAATAATTAAAAAGATTAATTGAAGATTTACGGCAGTCACATGTACAGCTTAATGAGCGTGTTAAGTTAAGAAGTGGAAGACAAAACAGACAAGCTGAATAATTTCCTTGGTCTGCATAACATGAGTGAAATGATTTTGTTCCGTCTGACTATTCGAGGTTTAACAAGTTTAGCTCATACACCCTAACATGTCTCCCTTCACTCAAGTCACGCTGATGAGGTGAGTGGAGGTCACAATCGTGGTCTGCAGATGACCGAGGTTCTTAGAATGTCTCTCTTAAAACAGAACCTCTTCGTCTTCGCCGTCGCTGCTGTCCGCTGGAATGATGGCTGATCATGACCACAGGTGCATGCATGAAAACACAAAGCAATCATTCACACACTAAGGGCAACTGATAAAGCCTGTGGCAAAACGTCGTTGGAAATAATTTATGTCTTATCAATAGTGTCAGGACATTTACAAAAGAATGGAAATGCTCACCATTATATTGAAATTCCATGTTTTCACCTCTTTCAAATTGTTATTTTCTTCCTTTGTAAATTTGGCTTGGCTGCTGAGATGGACAAACCACCACGCCATAATTTGCAGAAGAGAAACCATCTTTTCCTTATCGCTATCATTGTTCTATTGGATGTACAGTCTTAACAGCGAACATGTCTCGACTTGATTGGAAATGATTATCATTGAAGAGACGGTGAACGCAGTGATGTAAGAATGGATGAGGACTGAGTTTTAGTCAAAAGCGTTTTTGGCTCTCAGTACTGGTCAGTTTGCAAATAGGCAAAGAAGCGAAAAAGAAGGATAATTTGAAAGGGATCAACTGGTTTTCTTTGAAGGTCGTGAAGAATGGCCGACACAACCAAAGGATAACATTATGGTGTAATGACGTTTCAGCCTACCCCGGGCCTTCGTCAGATGTGCATGAAAGAAAGGGGCGCCATGGAAAAAGATGAAAGAAGACAGAGGACTACGACAAGCCCCTTGTGGCCGGACAGTTCGCAACCAAGATTTCGAAAGAACCACAGGCAAATTCCAAGGAAGCTGTAGATCGACACCTCAGATATTTAGATTATTTTTGCTTTCCACCGGCATGTTACAGCTCCGGATTGTTACAGCGGAATGTTACAGCTCCTCTTTGTTTTTTTTCCAACTTCACGGCAACTCTCACTCCACCGCAGCCACTCTGTCATATTCTGTACATTACAGCTCTCAGTCATGCAAGGACTCAGAAATATGGCTATGTTGACTAAATATGGCTATGTTGACGAGACGCTTTGTGCAAGCACTTTATCCACCTCTTTTTCTCTTCTCTCTCTCTCACTCTCTCTGTCTCGTCTCTGTCTATCTGTCTGCCTGTCTGTCTCTCTCTCTCTCTCTCTCTCTCTCTCTCTCTCTCTTTCTCTCTCTCTGTCTGTCTCTCTCTCTCTCCCTACTTCCGTCAGACTATGTCCACGTACTGTACATCCAGTGGGAAAGTCTGTTAGATGCGCGAATAACTTGGAACTGCCCAAACCGATTAGCTTGATTTACTTGCTCAATTCTCACCTCCATTTCCGATTCGTCTCGGCAGTTTGTTGTCGAAAAGGCCGCCTGACCACGCCTTCATTCCGATTTTGCGAATTTGTCTTCTGGTGTTGCCGAACCACATGGACACTTGGTCCAGCTTCATGTCCGCCTTCATGGCCAGCGCCATTTTCTCCTTCCTCGTAGGGTAGGGGTGGTAGCGGTGGGCCAGCAACCAATCTCGGAGTGGGCGTGTGCGATCCCGCTGTGTTTCGCATGTGCGGAGGAAGACGGAATCGTTGCAGCGGTGGGGAGAATGCCACGGAGTGCGGCATTTGCAGTTGTGGTTTTTATTGAAGGAGGACGTCGACGATGGATAAGAGGATCTGGAAGAGAATGTGTGGATTCGAACAGTGAATAGCAAGACGAGAGGTATTCGGAACTGAAAAGTCAGAGGCGATCAAGAAGGGTAGTCTCAAATCAAGGGCTTACTGAAACCAATACTGAACGAGGGACGGAGGGGAGGGGTTCGGTATTCCCTTTCCTCATTTATTTATTTATTTATTTTTTTATTGTCTACATCAACCAAATAGCCACCAGTAAGGCTAGTATGAAGGGTGAGAGGGGAGAAAGAAGTTGTGGTGAAGGGGCAGAAGGGGATTACAACAGAAGAAGAAGGTAAGGTAAGTGAAAGGGAAGGAGGAGGAGGAGGAGGAGGAAGAGGTTACCGAAAGGAAAGGAGGCGAGCTTTAAAAGAATTGACAGAGCTAGCAGTTCTGGTCTCAGGAGACAAATTGTTCCAAATAGAAAGAGCCAAATATAGAGGTGATTTCTTCAGCTTTGAAATTCTGGGGCGAGGCAGGCGAACCTTGTCGCTGTTTTCTGGCTTCCTGGGACACCAGGACTGAAGATCATTCCGGAAGTGACTTGGCAGGGAACGATTGACAAAGCGGAACGCGAGAATGGCCATTGCCACATTCCGGCGAGAAGAAACAGGCTGAAGACCAGCCCGAGCAAGAAGAAGTTCTCTTAAGGAGTCACTTCTGGGAGCCTCATTTATTATCAGACGGGCAGCGCGGCGCTGAAGCCTTTCTATTGTATATGTAACTCAGAGAAGACTTGTAGGGTGCCTTCAAACCTTAATTTCCGGCCGATCCTTTCTACTTGTTTTCGATCGTAAGAAAGTATTTTGGCCTGGCCACACCACCTTGCTACCGTAACAACCGTGATGGAAGTGTCGTCAAGATTCTTGCCAACCGGTACCTTTACTCCACAAGAGGAAGTTTCTCTTCACCTTTTTCACAAACAGAGACAAACTGCAGGATTGGCCCACATTTAGCTAGGCTGTCCGCCGGGAGCTGCATTTGGTGACCTCACCTTGAGCCTCTGGCCAAGTTGGCTGTCCCGATACCAGAAAATGGAGCATGGCTTAAAAACTGTTCTTCACTTCTACTGTGCTTCTATACTTCCCGATGCAAGTAGCAGGAAATATAAATTTCGCCTCTTCCCCTCCTCTCCTCCCCGGTAAGCCCCTTTTGACGTACACCTGTTGAACCACTGTCTTGCTCGTCTAGAATAATCCTCATCTCTGCTTGCAGCCTGCGTGTCGGACAAATCCGAGTGCGCACCTGCAAATTGACGCGCTGCACATCATTTCACCGCAAGTCACTCAGATGCTTATGAGACTCTTGTCACTACTGACTCCTAAGAGAAACAGCCCAAACATTTGGAGATGTCTGCGTACAAGCGGCAGCTGTCTGTAATTAAAATTCTTTGGTCCATCCCCGACCGACGGCCTGAAAGGGTCTTGCGGACGGTGGACAAGACCCGTCCTGGCGCTGGGACCCTAATCAAGCGCTTATTCAATCAGTCGGTGCAAGTTCCTCACGCTTTGGCCTGAGGAGAATGAAATGAAAAGAGTGCGACCAGATTCGTGATCCCCGCCATTCCCCGTGCAATTATTAAAAATTGTTTTTAGGTCAAGGAGGGCCTTTGACATTTTTGCTTCAATTTCAGGTCTGTGTCCAAGCTCATACTGAACACCTGGAACTTCCCAGACTACGTGTTTTCCCCCGTCAAGGCCATCGGAAAGTTTGCCGTTGCGGTCTGGATGCTCATCGCCGAGCCGCATCGTGAATCGCTGGAGTCCCGTCCGATCACTAAGTACGCTTTCTTATCGCCTCCCTGAGAATTTACGTTTGTTTTCGTGAGATTGTGCACTCTTTCGTCCATCCCGCTGCTGCCGCCGCGCCAATCTACGGTTTCCGGTTCGTCCCTGATAGGTAGAAGGTGCGAATGCTTGCTGCTACAGCAGAACTCGCCAATTAGCTGCCTCTTGCTACTAGCAACTGGCCTATTATTAATTTTTTTTCGAATCGTGTTAACGCATACGCGTGCGTTCGCAGGGAGACACTACGTGCTTTATGCAAGTAGATGAGCGGCAATATTGGCGACAAAATACATGAAAACGTAGGTGGAACGCTCGCCTTTCTCGGCTTTAAGGAGCAACATCTCTGCTTTCATCGTCCAGTTCCATCACGGTTCGTTTGGCATTTTTACTCTTAATTGAAGAATGACGCTTGACACGCAAAAAGGCCAAAACCCCGACGAACGATGAAGTGCCGCCCTAAGACTCCGGCGTTGATGATACCGAGACGAACGTGATTATCCTTCGTGCTATCACCAAATAAAGCAAAAGCCGGCTCGTTTGAGTTTATTTCCGCCGGATCACTGATATCATTGAAGCCCGCTAGGGCCTCAAAAACCTGTCCGCATCTCTTCGCGGCAAGTAAAGACAATTCCTGTGACAGGCATGCCAGTCCCGACGCTGAGACGTAGCGAGCTTGACGCAAAGAGGCGCGAAGAAGAACCGGCAATGTGGAACCGCGAAGTCGCGGCAGTCTGATCTTAGTCACAGTGCCGATAGTCGCCTGACGGTCAAACATGAAGGAGAGATGCAAGGCCTTGACCACGAGCGAGAGACCAGAGGTCTTTTTCTTTGCTCGCTCCTTAAAAACATGCCTGGTCAGCCGGTCAGGTCCTGGAGAGAGTAGCACGTGAGCCTAGCGAGCCACTGCCGAACAAACCCAAGACGGTTGGCTCTGAAACATGCGCAAATGGCGATAGTCGCCTGACTGTCAAACATAAAGGAGAGATGCAAGGCCTTGACCACGATCGAGAGACCAGAGGTCTCTTCACTTTGCTCGCTCCTTAAAATCATGCCTAGTCAGCCGGCCAGGTCCTAGAGAGAGTAACACGTGTCCCTAGCGCGCCACTACCGAACAAACCCAAGACGGTTGGCTCTGAAACATGCGCAAGGCTGCGCCAAGATCGCTTTCTATTTAGGCTGAATTGGCTTCGATGACGACCTGTACCTATCAGGGTTGTTTACGACAAGACCAGCTCCCCTAGCAAGCGCCATCCTGCCGCGCTTGGAACCGCATATTGTTTCATCTGCTTCTTTCTATTCAAGGCAACCACCGGAATTCTCTCCAGCGGGCACAAGCGAGGAGATTTACAAAGAATAGTCACGGTAAGGTTTCCCTGCATGCTGCGGGGAGTTCAGGGAGTGAAAGTCCGTTGGTGGTGGGATGGTCAGGGAGTGAAAGTCCGTTGGTGGTGGGATATTCTGCTTAGGATTTTAGTTAAGCGCCATGCCTCGGTGTTGCTAAGAACCGTTCAGTCAAAGCACTGTCAAACCCTCTCCTAACCTATACTAGGAAGAAGCATCATGAATGCTCAGAGAGGGAGGGAGAGAGAGAGAGAGAGAGAAAGAGAGAGAGAAAGAGAGAGAGAGAGAGAGAGACGGAGAGAGAGAGAGAGAGAGAGAGAGAGAGAGAGAGAGAGAGAGAGAGAGAGAGAGAGAGAGAGAGAGAGAGAGAGAGACAGAGACAGAGAGAGAGAGAGAGAGAGAAAGGGAGAATCGCGTTTTACACGGGTCGAGGCAGGGAAGAAATCCACGGCGGCAGATTTGCGCTCCGAGCGCAAATCCCACGGTCATGGGTTCGAGCCCCACGTCAGGCCAATTCTCTTTCTTCGTTCCCTGGCGTTCTCCGCGGGTGTAAAACGTAACTCTCCATTCTCATTACCATAAAGGCTGCTCACAACGAAAGTCTCCCGGGACTGGGCACGTTGGCTCGCAGACAAAACGCCCACAGGACGAGCTACGTATTGCTAAAGTCACGTGCCGAGCACTGATTGGGATGGTCCGTGGACCAGTTGCCTCGGTTGCTAATGAAGCCAGAATGTCTTGACCATGTTGACACGATCTACATTTTGACCCAATATACTGGAAAAATCGTATGCCCTTACCCCAGCAAAATATGTTACCGCTATGGACAATGATTACGATTTGAGTGTTTTTTTTTCCAACCTTGGAGAGTTGTAGTAGGAATACGCTTCATCCCCAGTTGCGACGAGACGGTGGTTTTGTGAGCTTGCTGGCTGAAGATTCATGAACCGTCCATTGACGTGAGCTTGCGGTGCTCCTGTCTGCTGTAGGAAATTGCTCTGAGCTGCCATAGCGCAAGAATGACTAATCGGCCATGACGAAGCAGGCTGTACTGACGAGACGACCGACTGCAATATAGAGAAACATTGCCCGTGCAATATGTATCAAAAGCATAATGTTGCCAACGCTTAGTGCGACATTTTTTTGTCTAAAGACCGAGCAAGTCACTGCTCGGCTGTTCCCAGCAATAACCGTGAATGTGGCCAAGCCACTAACAAGTCATGAAAACGAACCAAAACTCTTTCAGATAGAGAGAGATAACGTGGGGAAGATTAAATTAAGAATGAGAAAGAGAATCACGTTGGCCGCCCGCGGAGGCAGAGAGACAGTGACGAAGAAAAAATCATTGGCCTCAAGTGGGGCTGGAACCCACTGCCTCGGATTTGCGCTCCGACGCTCTAACCGCTGAGCTACTGTGCACCTCAACCAAATCATTCAACTTCGTTTCGTCTCACTGCCGACAAGATTG
>JAOWAR010156869.1:0-10794 GCA_028571005.1 Clathrina lutea
GGGGGGGAGGGGGAGGCGGCTCAAAGACAATCGTCTCCGTGGCCGGCTGATCTGTGGGATCCGCAACCCGTGCATGTAGAGGAAAGTTCTTATGGAGGATTTCAGTGACTCTGCACCGACTCCTACAGGTGTGCAAGGTGCATGAGGCCTCCGTGAACACAGAACAAGCCCTATCCAGGATCACCCAGCCCAGATCATGGCCGCCCGGTGGTCATCATACAAACGACAAGGCGCTGCCAGCCCTCAGGTTGGCCCACCTGACCCATGTCAGTATTGAAGCAACGGCAACACCCCTAGCAGCAATGCAAAGCCCAACGGTCCATTTGTCGGAACTGCGGCACTTGCTTCGGTCTGCCACCAGAAGGCCAAGCCTTTCGGTGTTCATCAGGCCACCCTCGGCCATTTGTACGTGCAGCGGACGGCCAGGAATACATCCACTGCCTACCTCCTTAGCACTAAAACCCACATCGACGACACTGCGAGTGGAGAAATCCCCTGACTCCTAGACAGCGGCGCGGATATCAACGCTCTCAGTGCTCAGGACCTCACCACCTTGGATCGGCGCTGCACCTCAATCTAAGCTCCAATTGCCACATTGCTCGCGCAGTGAACGGTCATGAACTTGACTCTATGGGACGGTCCTGGCCACCCTCTACTTGGATGGGCGCCACTGCCGCATTACACTGCACGTCTACCGCCAACTGAGCGTGTCTCTCCTGAGCAAGGCCACCTGCATCCAGCTGGGCTTGCTCAAGAAGGGCTGGCCACACACCCGCCTGGCCAAGGTGCTCAGCGTCAACAACCCACCACCATTGGGCCCAGGTCCCCCCCCCCCGCACCAGCTGTTGCTACTCTGGACCTCGCTTCATTGAAAGCCCATTATAATGGCCAAATTTCCCACCATCTTCCTAGATGCTCCCTTCCGCCCAATGGTTGGCCCACCTATGCACATTGACCTTTGCAGTGATGCGGTGGCATGCCAGCATTACTGGGCTTCGACGATCCCATTCCAGTGGCGCGATGCAGTCGGGGCAGAGCCGTCCTCCATGGTCACCCAGGGTGTCATCAAAAAGGTCCCGGTGGGCAAGGGTCGGGTGAGGGACATAACATCCTAAACTCTCTCTCTCTCTCTCTCTCTCTCTCTTTTTCAGGTAATTTTCTCGGAACAGTGGGCTAGCACCATATGTGTTGTAGTTGACTACCAGTACTGCCTTGTTATCACTGTGGGAGAATGTGCCTACATTGCCAGCCGGAGCTTCAGGTCATGCAGATCACGGTGATTCAGCCTGGGCGGTGTGAAGGGCTGACTGGCGGGCTAGAAAAAATAGTTGGAGCGTGCGTGATGAAAGGCCACGCGTTAGCGGCCAGAGTGCGGCTGAAGAAAATGGCGAACGGGGCGGGAGGGAGAGAGAGAGAGAGGGAGAGAGAAAGAGATAAAGAGAGTAAGAAAGAGGGAGTTAGAGTGAGAGAGTGAGAGAGAGGGAGTAGCAACAAAACTTACTGCAGAATGCTGGCACTACGAAGCCCAAAGATACACGATCCATTACCCCGCCTGGCTGTGCGCCGTCCTTCTGGATTGTGCATCGTTGATGACAGACGTTGCAGCATATCATTCGCAACAGCTGTGCAAGAAAAGCTGTGCACACCAACCGTGGGGCTGTTGTCACCAACTGTCGCTTCGCAAAAAAAATTGCGGACCGTGCTCTCCCTCCTCCACTCTGCATTCGCTTACAGCCTTAAGAGTCGTTGGAAAGACGCCACTTTCTGCGAACTCGAAGCTCAGGCGAGACTCGCACATCCAGAGCTCCCGCTCTCCCTCCTAGAATGTAACGAACATCCTTCTTTCCTCCGGCTGGCACTCGACCAGCGCACGACAGAACAAACTGATAGCGCCATCTTCTGCTCATCTTTGCCTGCTTGTACATGTACAAACGTAAAATGATGAGCAGAACCCAGCGGCAATCTGTTAAACAGCGTGCTCGATTTCTCGGAAGCTAACCCATGGCAGTAAACGAGTGAAAAAGATGCCCGCTTTTCTCGCCTACAGAAACAACCACAAGACCTGTAGTAATCTCAGACCTTAACGATTCTTTGTTGCCTAGCAACATCTCATGTTGCATAATCTAAGAGAGGCGCATGCTTGCAAGACGAGCTCTCTCTCTGCTTCGTCTGACCAACCCTGGCCTCTGTGACTGTTGTGTGTTGGGCAGCGGGGACTATTTCACTACATTGACGCTGCGAGCGAAAAGCGACTGTCATGGCAGCTCTTATGCAGCTTCCGCGACCGCCTCTGTTTCCTGTCTTCTCTTCGCTCACGGATGCCCACACTAGGTGGACAAAGTGGCTCTGTTCTTTCTCCATGTTCGTCTCAGCCTCTGGTGTCGCGGATGAAGAACAACGCCGGCAGCTCCTCCTCTACACAGCGGGGGAGGAAGTCCAGACGATCGTTGACACGCACCTTGACGGTGTCGATACAGGGAGGACGCTCAACACTCTCGCCGACGCATTGTCGAACTATTTCAAGGGAAAGAAAAATGTGGTGTTTGTCCGGTACGAACTTCGAAGATTGGACCAGCCACAGGGAGAGTCATTCGACACTAGGCTGGGTAAATTGACAGCAAAGGCGAAGTAGTGCGATGTCGGCGCTGGTCAGGATTCAGCGATACGCGACCAGATCATTGCCGGTTGTCACTCCGACAGGCTTTGCCGTCGGCTCCTGCAAGAGGGAGACATCAGTTTGGACAATGCCATGCGCATCAGTCGAGCCATGGAGGCGGCAGATCTACAGGCTAGAGCCATGGAAGAAGCAGAAGAGGGCCAACTGGTGTATGCTCTGGACAATCGCCCCACTCGTTGAGCACGGCATCGCAACCAGCCAGCCCGGGCACAGAAGGACACTCAAGCACGGCACCCGACAGAAGCACAGTCAGCCGACCAAGGAGGGAACAGCAAGAACATCACCTGCTACCGATGCAGACAGTCAGGACACAAGACATGTGACACAGCAAATGGCAATAGGTGCAACAACTGTGGAAAATGAATCATTTTGCTCGTGCCTGCAGGTCAGCCGGCTCTAACCCAGACACAAGAGTGGAGGCCCAAGCCATTCAGACGGCACAGCAAGACTCAGACGAGGCATTCGCAGCTCATACAAACGGGGAAGTGGTGGATTCAGCCAGGATTTCAGTGCTCCTGAATGGTCACACGCAGGTCGTCCTGTTGGATTCTGGCGCCAGCACAAACATCATTAGCAAGCAGACACTGCACATCGTTCTGCAAGAACATGATCAACCGCAGTTGCTGCCGATGTCAACACACGCATACACGTATGGATTGACAAAGCCCCTCCGCCTGGCAGGGGAGATTTTCTTACAAGTCCAAGCCAACGAGCACAACTGTAAGGCCAAATTCGTGGTAACCCCCACGAAGGCACAGATTTTACTCAGGAGACGCACAGCTACGGCCTTAGCACTTTTACGGTTGGGGCCCGCACAGGTGTCCGTTGCACAGGTGGAATAACACACCACACAAACCATCCTTGCAGAGCACAACGACCGATTGGAGGGTATTGGAGAAATCAAGGACGTTGAGGCGACCATTCACCTCAAACCAGGGGCGATACCAGCGGCACATCCCCCATCTAGGTTACCTGTGCACTTACGGGCAGCAATGGAGCAAGCTCTCAAGGAACAACTCGCACTCGGAATCATCGAACCCGCAACAGGACCTACACCCTGGGTCGCCCGAATGGTGGTCGTCCCCAAGCAGACGCCCGGGCAAGTGCGAATCACACAGGACTTTAGGGACCTCAACGGGCAAACTGTCCGAGAACGGCACCCAATTCCGTCCCTTGAGGAACTGACAGATGACATGGCCGAATCGACAGTCTTTTCGGAACTAGATCTGACCAAAGCCTTTCACCAAATCCGCCTCAACAAAGATGCTTGACAACTTACGGTGTTCAGCACCACCCTTGGCCTTATTCGTTGCGTTCGACTGCCCATGGGCTTCTCCTCTGCCTCAGAGATACTCCAGTGAACCCTGGACACTGCACTCGCAGGCCTGCCAGGCACCAAGCATGTACATGACAAATTCACAGCACATCAGATGAGGAGCACAACCATCGTCTCCACGACTGCCTTACCCGCCTCACTGAGCACAATATCACACTCAATCTCGACAAGTGCAAGATTGGGCAAGGCAAGCTTGAATTCATGGCGACGCTATACTCACGCCACGGCCTTCAGCCTGCGCAGCACACAGTGCAAGACATCAAGAAATTCGCGACACCAAGCAACGTGGGAGAAGTGCGCAGTTTCCTTGGCCTGGCGAACTTCTTATGACGCTTCATTCCGAACATGGCGACTATCTCAGCGCCACTGCGAGAGCTCACAAAGAAAACCTCCTCCTGGCGATGGGCCAACGCTGAACAAGAGGCGTTTGACACCATCAAGGCGCAGATATCAGATGAGAGCAAGCTGGCCTTCTTTAACCGATCCAGGCCCACTCATCTGTGGGTGGATGCCTTGGCAAAGGGCCTCCGTGCCATCCTCTGCCGGGCAGACAAAAAGGGAGACATGCTCCCTGTCTCCTACGCAAGCCGGTCACTGAGCGACGACAAACAGCGCTACCCACAGACCGAGCGTGAAGCCCTCGCAGTGAAGTTCGGTTGTCTGCGGTTCCGCTACTACCTAGCTAGTGACCCCCTTTTCACCATACATACGGACCACAAACCTCTACTTCAGCTTCTATCGCTATCGTCACGTTGCCGTCCGCCGCCCCGGATCGAGCGTATGGCTCTAGCTATTCAGAATTTAGCCTACCAACTGGAGTACAACCCTGTAAAGGATACCCAGCCGATATACTCAGCCAACAACCCGGTCCCAGGCGAGTTGGCAGACACCGCCTACATCAATGCAGCTCTTCCACTGCAGGAATTGCAAGTGGCAACGTCCAGGGACCCGCACCTCCAAGCAGTAAGTGGCAGTCTCCAGACAGGCGTTTGGCGCCCCACGGACGACACAGCCAGGGCCTTCTTTGCAGTCAGACAGGAACTTTCAGAACATGACGGACTGCCACTACGACACGGCCGGATCATTATTCCTACAGAGATGCAGCAGCAAGTCCTGCAGCTGGCACACCAAGGACATCAAGGCATCACTCGGACGCGTGACCGTTTGAACAGTAAGGTCTGGTGGCCTCATATGGCTCAAGAGGCGGAACAGACAGTTCGCCACTGCCTCCCCTGCCAAGCTGCCACCTCTCCAGGCCACAGCAAGACCACATCAGCAACGCCCACTGCACCGGCTGATGGCCCATGGCAGTGTTTATCTTCTGATATCTACGGCCCACTGCCGTCCGGCGAATCGCGTCTTGTTACCGTGAGTCGTTTCTCCCGCTACCCTGGCTGAGGAGTACAACCTCAAGCGCTATCACCCGGCAGTTGCGTCAGATTTCCTCTCGCTTCGGCGTACCTGATGACTACTGACTGACAACGGGCCACAATTTACCTCTACTGAGTTCGAGCAATTCTTGGCGCAGCATGGCATTCGCCATCGCCGTTCACCTCCGCTTTGGCCACAGGTGAATGGTGAAGTCGAGAGGCTGAACCGCACCCTCACCAAGGTGCTGCGTGTGGCACATCTAGAGGGCCGGGACAAACATGAAGCACTGGACGAATGGCTCATGGCCTGTCACAACACAGAGCATCCTGCCACCGGACAGGCCCCATCAGCATTTCTCATGCGACGCCAAGTACGAGACATCGTGCCCACCCTCGCCAAACCATTCCCTGCCGATCTGGAAATCTGAAGCAAAGAAACCAACTTTCGGGCACGCAAATGCCTCGAGGCTAATGTCCACCGAAAGGCCAAAGCCCACTCCTTCCAGCCAGATGACGTCGTTCTTCGGAAAAATGAAAAAGGCCACAAAAAGACCGCTCCGCCCTGGGAGCCACGTCCTTGGACAGACACCGCCACGCAGGGGGATGTGATCACCGTTCAGCAGGAAGACAACACGGCAGTTTGGCATGCCAGCTTCTTCAAGCAAGCACCACCCATGGAAGCCGTGCCACCCATGGCACATCCCATGGATGCGCATCCGGCAGACAAACACGTGGAGGACTTGCCAATTGCTCAACGGCACCGCCCACGGGCGGCAAAAAGTGCCTCTCCGTACGCCTCCTAAAGTTTCCGCAACATTTTCTGCATTCTTTTCCTTTTCTTTTTTTTTTGGCGTTTACCTTATTCGTACAAGCATTTCTTTTTTTGTGGGAGGAAGGTGATGTAGTAATCTCAGACCTTAACGATTCCTTGTTGCCTAGCAACATGTCATGTTGCATAATCTAATAGAGGCGCATGCTTGCAAGACGAGCTCTCTCTCTGCTTCGTCTGACCAACCCTTGCACTTGTGATTGTCGTGTGTTGGGGAGCGGGGACTATTTTACTACAAACACTATTAGTAGTAGTTTTATTTTCGAAGTGGGAAACGTTTCTATAACCTTGGTAAGATCTCTGCTGAACATGTCATGGAAGGGCCAATGCACTGTTGCAAAAGTTGGTCAGGGGAGCTGAGGCGATTTCGCTCCGCGAACTGGCTCTCACCCGTAGAGAACGCATGGCAGACAAAAACAGCCATTCTCCCTAGCACAGCAGCGAGGCCACTGGAATCTCACAAACCACCACTGCATGCAGGATCGTTCGTTCTGTGCGGGGGAGGGGGAGGGGGTGTAGCCTTCGGGCGGACACGAACAGGCATCTAGCCATGTCTATGTTGTTGCATCAGTACATGCTTGCACCAACCGTCCTGCTGATGTCAAAACTACTCCTGCTCGAGTTCACAGTTCTGCTAGGACTCGGACAATCTCGACGAGACTTTCAAGCACTTCTACCGCACACCTGCTTCTGGGGCGGGGAAAGACTTTCACTTCCATTGTGGTCAGCTTGAGGTTGTGGACTGCCGATGGCTTTTTCTTCGGTAGGAAGTAAGATTGGAGTGTTCGCCGGCAAAATAGCACCGGAGCAATCAGCGGCAGAAAGCCTTCGAGGGATTGTATGCCATCGTTTCGGTGGCGGTACAATCAGCTTCACTGTAAAATAACATTGCCAGCATCAAGCTCAGTTGGGGTGGAGCTGGTAGAAGGAAGGTCATTTATGAAGGCAAGACTAATAGCGGAGCCAGGATTAAGCCTGTGTCATCGCAGGATCCCACAGTGATTGGAAGCTGGTCAGATGGCGAGACAGAACCAAATAGCAGAGGAATGAAACGATAAGAAAGATAACTGCTGAGCCACACTAAAGGAGTCCGGCTGCAGACCAGATTGCCGTACACCTTGAGCACCAGGCATCTGTGCCAAGCCCTGTCAAAAGCGTTCTGTAAGTCTAGGAAGGCTGCTGCGAGAAAGTCGCCTTCATTTACAGCCACGGTACCGACTTGACAAGGATGTAGATAAGCTGGAGTACAGAAGATTGGCTGAGCAGACTTGGGGGTGGTGGTGCCACCAGGGAGGGGTTTCAACCAGGCGGTGGCAGCAAACAACTACACTTCGGGTCAGTTAACCCTTCAACGGTGGACGTACGGATATATCCGTACCTCTGACTTAGGTCGTAACAAGTGAATTTCTCTTAATATGCATTGGCCGGAATTGAAAAAGATGCTAGCGTCACCTGGGCAATAGATTAATCGACCACAAGAGCACAAGAAACATTGGGGTTGCCACAGAAGTTCGTGGCGAACACGAGAAGGCAAATTTGGGCAATTTTCATTGAAAAGAGTTAGCCTGGAAAGGGTTAATTTAAATGGTCGTCTTGGCGACCACTTTGCTTGTGCAATATCACGTAACATTGGACTACCAGCTCGTTTCTGTCTTGGTAGTCCTAGCACTGCTTCAAGCTTCGCCTGCCTTTAACCATTTACCTACGGCCAGTCAAATTTTGGTCATATATGACCGATCAATTTGTGAGCACCCTCCTTAAATATGTGTTGCCGGGAGATAAAAAATGTGCTCACTGACAAGCTGGGCTCAAAACGAATCTGCAGATACCTCTTTCAGCCAATGCTGGTATCGGAAATTGCGGAGTTATACAGGAAATATTACAACCATGCTGTATATTTTAAAACTTTTGCAGTAGTTAAAGGGACATTGCGACACATCCTGCGGCTTTGAAAAACATATTACGCTTTTCAAAGTCGCGGTGCTGGCACCGAGTGATTACGAGAGAATGGCGGCAATTCAAGTTTGGACTTCGCGAGGTTGGCATGATTGGCATCTCTACGTGCGTCGATTCTGTATCTTGCATTGGGACCCTCACAGCCCTTGCAGTTTCGATCACACGTTCGAAGTTCGCGCACTGCGTGAATATTTGCCTCTAAGCGTTAAGCACATGTAGCCGAAAGCAATAAATCATTTTTTGGCAAAAATAATAGAGTCGCAAAAGCGTCACAGTGTCCCCTTAAAGGTTAAGTCCACGGGCTGGAAAGTGATGATAAACTGCAAAGCTTTTTTGATACTGATCAATTTTCTTTTCTTTTGAGATGGTGGTACTATGCACCTGGAGAAAGGTAATGGAAACGGTTTTAGTTTGTTTTGAGTTGATAGCACAGAATACAGAATAAAAATGGACCGCTGCCCGTCAGTCGTCAAAACAAGACGTGCAGTTGTAAACTCCTGTAGGGTTTGACTGTGTATGCGTGGTACCGGTGTGTACATATGACAAAAGCATTCTTTTCTCATCACTAGAGAAACTTTGAGCTATGAAATGCTTGTTCTGTGCGATCGATTTGACACTTGCCTTTTTGGGCTGAAAGTGCCTGAAAGGCATGAATTTTCTGTGCTGAAATTTCTTGCCACCAGAAAGATGGGGAAAATGTCATTGATGCCCAATGATTCGTAGGGCTGTGCGGCCACCAAGGTGGGAGCTCCAAAAACCTGGTCTCCCAACTTTAGTTTGTCATAAGTCAGCCGCTGCTTACAAGACGACTTCAAATTGTCTACACGACCTCCAGAATCACAGACCCTGTCGTGCATGCCACCCTGTAGCCTTGTGTGTACATGCTGTAGCCTTGTTTGGACACGCCCCTTGTGCACCTTGAACTTTGTACCCTTTGTGCTTTCCCGTGTTCTTTGCTCTCACTCAGTACAAGTATCAGAACTCCCAAACGTGTGATCACTTGATGTGTCTCGGGAAGGGGTTTTGACGGACCCAGAAAAAAGGAGTGCCAGGAAAAGTTAATTTTCTTCCTTTATCTCAAGCCGTTTTCAACGGGACAAACCTATATCTGCCCAAATATGGCTTGCTTCCTTCAACCTTTATATTTATGTTTAAAGCAGTTATCAAAGCAATCTAAGGACATCATGTTTTAGAGTCTCCAGAAGAAAGGCAATGCCCACAAAGCAATCTTTGTATCATGTAAAATGAACAGAGTGTGGTGAACTAAAGTTATGATCCGTCAATTTTGTTTTATTTTCATCATAATTCAGTCAGACAAGCATATATTAGGATCTAGTTTTCAGCAACTGCCTACTGGATAGGTAGGCTTTCCATTTCGCGTCTCAACAAATGTGCGTCACTGGCAACGTGGTAACACAGATAGCAAAGAGGGTAGAACTGCCCTTAAGAAACCATTTCAAGGGAATCCTGCCTTCTTCAGGTCTAACAACGACTCTCATGAAAGAAAACCAGCCCTTTGACCATAGCAATCAAGATCATTTCAGGGTGATAAATCCTGATGAAAACCAAAAAGAAAAAGACTCCCTGAAAGTGTGCACCACATTTGTGCGTACGTATGTTCCTTATTAGTATTCCACCAAGACTGGATTGTTTGTAGCAATGTTTCGTCCAAGTTACCATGGTTTTCTTCAGGCCAAACTAATGAGCAAAGGAAGACCTGAAAATGCCGGCTAAAGGACAAAAGCCGCAATTTACCTTTCAGATCATACCCCATCTTGCTAATGATAATGCTGATGTTTCCAGATATTCTCTTGTAGTCCGGTCCGTTATCTTCCCAGTTCTAGCACCTAGTTTTTTTTCCGGCTTTGCACCGTTTTTCCCCTTCTTGCACCTTCCTTTGTCGATAATGTAGCACATTTCATTGTTCCTTTTTTGTATCGTAGCTTGGCCTGATTACTGAAACTGGTCTTGTACGTGTGTTTTCACGGCTGTTATGCATAAAGCATATGCGGCCACTTAGCAATATGGCGGCTGATCCAGATTCCAATCAAAATTTGAAACCGGCGCGACGGTTGGGGGCACGCGTTGTCAGCTGACCAGCTTCGATCCTGGGTGAGCCATGCCCGATCTCCTCACTCTGGCTGACCCCAGCTGCCCCCTGGTGGCGATCGCCATGCGCAGACTTGCGCAGCAACAAGGCTTCGTTGTCGCCTCTGCGGAAGGATGGTTTCTGTGTGTGTTTTTCCGAGCGCGACCAAGCTTTGTTCTCAGGAGGAAGGTTTGATTGTTTCTTAAGCCATTTTGCGCTCTCTTGAAGAAGTCGTCCTTTCTGGCTTCTTTGATTTTTCATAGGCTGTTCGTATTTTTTCCCTTGTCTACCACACCCTCACCTTTCCAACGCGACCACTCTTGCGTCGCCGCGTACATCTAGGGCTTGCCGCGTTGCGATTTCTTTTGGCCTTCTTGCCCGACTCTTTCCGGAAGCTACCCAGCATTGGGCCACCGCAGGTCTGCGTTGCCGGGAGATCGCAGGTCTCCTTCTCTTTCTTGGGACAGAAACCACTTCGCAAGGACTGCAAGACGTGTGGCTGTGGCGTGGATACCGCACAACAAGAGTTCCTGTGCG
>JAOWAR010156880.1:0-10794 GCA_028571005.1 Clathrina lutea
GGGGGAGGAGGGGGGGGGGGAGGGGAAGAGAGAGAGAGAGAGAGAGAGAGAGAGAGAGAGAGAGAGAGAGATGTGTGTCTGGGGTACCTGTGCACTTGGTGACCTGTGATCGGGCAGGCACACCTGGTCAACATGTACAGTGCTTCCTCGTAGCAACCAAGTAAGCCAGTGTGCGTGTGTCTGGGGTACTTGTGTGCTAGGCGACCTGTAAGCGGGCATGCATGCCAGTTGCCTACCTGCAGCGACAGGGTGTGATTCCTATCCACAGCAGTAGATAAGCATGTACGAGTATGCCTTTGCTAATCAACACGCTTCCCTGCAGTGATTATTTGGATTGTGACTGAATCCTGAAAGGAGGAAAATCAGTCGGAACATGAGATACTAAGAGAGAGAAATGGAGATATGGATTCAGTGACAGGAGTAGAGAGAGAGAGAGAGAGAGAGAGAGAGAGAGAGAGAGAGAGAGAACACATTGAGTGTGGGTGGGAAAATCGAGCAGTAACTGCACAACTCCTTTTGCAAGAAGCTTGGAAGCAAATCGCGCCAACAGATCTTATATCATCCTGGAGAACCAGGCAGAATAAGGAGACAAATTTTTTGGTAGAAAGTTCATTAAGGAATAAGACATTCATAGCTACAGCAGGGATTTTCTTGCAGAACAGTCACATATCAACTCATTCAGAGGTCAACTCATTCACAGGGCAGCTCATTCACAGGTCAACTCATTCACAGGGCAGCTCATTCACAGGTCAGCTCATTCACAGGTCAATTCATTCACAGATCAGCTCATTCACAGGTCAACTCATTCACAGGTCAACTCATTCACAGGTCAACTCATTCACAGATCAACTTTCAGAGGTCAACTCATTCACAAATCAACCTATTCAGAGGTCAACTCATTCAGAGGTCAACTCATTCTTAGATCAACTCATTCACAAATCAACTCATCCAGAGATCTACTTATTTACAGATCAACTCATTCAGAGCTCAACTCATTCACAGATGAACTCATTCAGAGGTCAACTCATTCACAAATCAACTCATTTACAAATCAACTCATTCACAGATCAACTCATTCACAGATCAACTCATTCACAGATCAGCTCATTCACAGATCAGCTCTATCAAAGGTCAACTCATTCACAGGTCAACTCATTCACAGATCAACGTATTCACAGATCAAGTCATTCACAAATCAGCTCATTCACAGATCAACTCACTGTTAGCAATGGGGGACTTGCACGGGACTTTTCATGATGTCACCATGGTTTCTCCAAATAGACATTTTGCCACCCAGGGCGTCTTGCAGTAATGTAACGTGCATGTCCCCCATGGTGATCATCAGGCCTTGTGCAGTGGTCGTACTCTGTTTCCATGGTGATCATCAGGCCTTGTGCAGTGGTCATACTCTGTTTCCATGGTGATCATCAGGCCTTGTGCAGTGGTCGTACTCTATTTCTTCCTTTCTGAAGAGTTGGGCACTCTTTTTTCTTTCTTTTTTCTTCTTTCTTTTCTATTTCTTTGTTTTTGTTTTTGTTTTTGGCACCTTTGCAGGCAGTGATGAAGTCAGCTCTCCACCACAAAGGACACAAAAGAGGTCACGCAGCCCACAGAGGTTAGTGGCTTAGTGCCTTGTGTGCTGGTCATAGATGGGGTGAGGGATGGTTTGATAGAGGTTTATTCTCATCGGGCGTACGTAGAGATATTCATGAAGCAGTGTTACTGCAATTTTGTGTGTGGTGGCGAGTGGAGCATTTGCTGAAAGGGCCTTGTTTCAGTGCTGTTGCAGTTGAATAAGGATAAACCAACTTGCAATGAAACTTTTTCAAATTTTAGACATGGCATTGTAAAGTTGGAAATTCTAATTGATTAGGTCATGCTCAATATTTGATCTTCAGAGCTGCACCATGAAAACAAGAAAGCATTTGATGTGCTTCTTCCTGGAAAATCGTATTGTTTTTTTTTTTGTTTGCTATGATCACTCTGTTTTGAAATTTTTAGTACATTGGTGTCAGTGGTTGTGTGGTCACACTGCCAACTCTCCCTTTTCTCTCCAGTTCTCTCTCTCTCTCTCTCTCTCTCTCTCTATCCATCCATCTGTCTGTCTGTCTGTCTGTCGGTCGGTCTGTTTGTCTGTCTGTCTGTCTGTCTGTCTGTCTGTCTGTCTGTCTCTCTATCTGTCTATCTGTCTGTCTGTCTATCTGTCTGTCTGTCTGTCTGTCTGTCTGTCTGTCTGTCTGTCTGTCTGTCTGTCTATCTATTTTATTCATTTATTTATGTTTTCTTTCCCAACAGTAAAGCTAGCTTCCTGCCTTCTGCCATTGAATTGATCATATAAGGGGTCACATGAGACACTGGCACGGGCATTACCGCCAAAACGGCGCCTGTAGCACACCATTCAGAGGGCTATGAAACACAGCTACGGGAGCATGGATGTTACAAAGTTAGATGTTTGTGCTAGCTGTGCCAATTCAACAGCAACGGAGCACACCCAAAGAGCAACAGTAAGAGCAATAGTAATAGTGACCGCTAAAGCGAAGCGCTGATCAACTGTTCTGCTGGTATGTCTACAACCTTTCTCAGTCCCGTTCAATTGGGTATGTTAGGTGAAACGAATACCTGCGAATTCGGCGGGACTCGGAATGATCGGTTTTGGGTGCGTGGAAAGTCCCGGAGTTTATGCAACTCCTACTGCTAACGCTCTGCAAAGAACAGGGTGGGGCAGGGTTGAGGCTCGGCAATGTCCCCTTAATTGTTGAGTTGTTCGCCCATGCAGGTCTTCCAAAGGCGAAAATTTCCAGGCCTGTGGATTTTTTTTGCATTTGTTTCCATATGATCAAGCATATTGGTGAATATCAGGGCAGCCAAGACAAGTAAGTTCAAAAACCTTTCCCCACTAGGGCTTCTTCAGGTTGACAAAAACAAATTGACAATTACAGGGAATTTATACCGCAACAGGGAAAGGAAGGTATGAAGAGGAGGCGCTAGAAGGTGACAACAGGGGGTGTGAAAGTTACCAGAGGACATGGGGGAAGAGGAAGCGCTGGAAGGCTACGACAGAGGTTATGAAAACTACTAAAGGACATGCCACAAGCATACACAGGTGGCGAGACTGAGAACGGTTTGGACAAACAGGAGGACAAAAAGAAGTTTCTTAAAAAACAAAATTAGAATAGGTTTACTGTAAATCAAAGCTACAACAATAAAATTTCCATTCCGTCATCCCTGTTGATTAAAGAGAAGCCACTCGTGATTTTTAGCCAATGAATCCACTGCCTCTCCACTGTCCTGCGCTTTACAATGTCTTGGGGGCGCTGGTGATAACTGACACCGTCCATGAATATCCTTCTCTGCGCATGCTAAAGTGGGAGGCCACTGGGGTGTCAGCTTTGACGTTTATGTCATGGCGGTGACCATTCATTCCTTCCCTAAGGAGGGCAACCAGTCTCACCCATGTAAGCGGCGTTGCAATTGGTGCATACCAGTAGGTATACTACCGAAGACGAGGAACATGTAATGGCCGTGGATTTCATAAAATGAGTTTGCCCCATCATGATATTTGACGATGGTGAGGTTTCTGATCACGAGGCTCGTCTTGCAGCCCGCTAATTTGCAAGGGAACGTGCCTCAGGGAAGTTTTTGGCTTTGAGATGGCAAATATTTGGTGTTTACGTAGAAAGTCCCGAAGATTGCGTGGTCTTCTTTATGCCACCAGAGGAAGCTTGAAACTATTCCGAAGCCAAGTGACACTCTGTTGAGTGCAGAATACCAAAGTTTTCTACAAGAGGCGATGGAGGGTGGAATGTGGCGGTTCCATGTGAGGGCCAGTGGCAGACGACCTTTGTTGCGCTGTGAGATGGAATTTTGTAATCCCTCTACACGGGTCTTTGGACGAACTCTGTTAAGTTAGCTCGCAACAAGGGATTTAGGGAAACCCCTAGCCGTGACAAAACCAGTCAGCTCTTTCATGCAATCTTCAAACCTGTCCTCATAGGACACAATAGCTCGAAGGCGAATGGCCACACCATAAGAAACTGAGGTGCTGATGAGCATGAGGGTGGTGGTCACTGGTGGGTAACAAGTACTGGTGGGTGTCAGTTGGCTTACAATGAAGATCTGGGTGGAAATGGACTCCCTAATGATAGTCTCAACAGTGTCAAGGAAATCAACTGACTTACCGTACTTGCAGGTGAAGCGGATGGTCTCATGGGCATTGTTAACGTGTTGAAAGAATTTTAGGAGAGACGCCTCTCCAAAGAGCCAAACCGCTCCAAACACATCATCAATGAAGCGCTGGGTTGTTTTTATCCGGAGCGGTGGACAGGATATTGTGCTCCAAGACGCCCATGAAGATATTGACGTAACTTGGGGCAATTCCAAGCATATTGGAAAACACTGGCACCGATGCCATCAGCGTTCATTTTCGAATTTTGCAACTGATCAGCTGTTCTGATGTGCAGCCCGGAAGAGTCCAATTTACAAAAGAAAGTCGGACACCTCGCGCCTCGCGTGGGAAAGTTTGGTGGCTACATGTATACATAGTTCCAGAAATCCCCCCCGTTTGCGAGCACACCTTACATTACGGTGCACGTGGGCACCATCGGACATTTCGCACCCTGGTAACGGAATGTAACCATGGTGACACCATGGCCCAAAAGTACAAAATTAAACAAAGACCGAAATGTCGGCTGCACGGACTACTCAATGCATGTGCATGCGCTGAAAGTTTTGTCACGACTGTTTGTCGAAAGACTTTTCACCGCGCGACAATTCACAGAAAGCCTCTTTCACTTCAGGCAATTGCATGATTTCAAGACTTTGTTCCGGCTGAGCTTCGTAACTGAGCAGCCTAAAATTACGCGCATTCATCAACGTCTTCATTCATCATGCATGCCGCAACTCAGCAAACGGCAGCAGTAGCTCAGCCTTCCGCCTTCTCGTCGGGTGACAGTGCGAAACGGAAGGTCAGCGAAGATATCAGTTTCGAGGCTACTGACGCTGCAGGGTGTTATGATGTAATGTTACAGCTTTTGGGCGGACTCCTTGAGCACCCTGAGCTGAATTCTATCCTCGATGTTGCTCCGGAGGATGCTTTGATGCGATCGGACCTTCGATTTCGGTTTCAGGTGTTTATACGCATAATATTCTAGGATTTGGTTCCCTGGGCTTGAAGAAGACCGAGGGCAACCTTGTCGAAACGTCCTTTTAAAAATTAGAAAAACTGTGGGCTGGAGAAAGAGCCGGATACAACATGTCCCAGCAAGAAGCAGAACCGTCATTCTAGGGTTTAATCATAAGAGGGCAACACGTCCGGTTTAAGGTGACCCTAGACACAAATGTCTATCCAAAAGAGGGTTTTTCATGTAATCACAGCGTTGAACGGCTGTCCCAACATCCATTAATTTTTCTTTTTTACCATTGTCCGCGGCGGATTTTTCCCTGCACAGGCCTTTCAGTTATTGAATAATTGGACCGTGGCAGATCTCAAGACACCACCGGGTCAAAATAATCGAGAAAGCATTTGCAGACGAGTACACCTAGGGTAATTGGCAAACATTCAGAAAATTAGGGGCGACGAGCGAACTGCCTCAATTTCACTGCTGCAAACTGTACACCAGCCGGCTCCGCGTACCAAGCTCACTGCACTCCTCTCCCAGATTTAGGCTATATTGTCAGATAGGTACCTGTACGTACATTTCTGTCAGCTCCTTTTATTCAACTTGAATCACAGGGTGTATCTTTGGCGGCCAGGGCACTGGGGCAGCTCCAGCCCTGGGAGCTCCGAAGCAAAGGGTATTAGAATAGCTTTTGAGCGAGCCCTGTGTGACTCGGAGAGGAACCGAGGTCTGCGCTAGGAACCTTCTGTTTGTTGAAACACTGCACATGTGGTACGGCCTCAAAAAAAGCGTCACGCACCGTGTTCAACAGCGCTACAATGTAGGAAGCGGTGTTTGAGCATGCTCGTAAATGGGCTGGAAAGGGGTAAACTTTCGAAGACTTCAGGACACACCACAAATGACATTGAAACAAAGCCAGTTTACTTTTTCTGTGAAGGAAAGAAACGCGGTGGAACGAAATGAAACGTCACTTTGTGACGTAGACAGTCAATGTCTTTTTTTTAATTTTATTTTTTTACACCACATCGAATCATGGCACGAAGGTCCTACTCCGCCCTGAATGATCCTGGTTCAGAGTGTTCAGAGTGAGCTTCGTGATGACACTGGACGCGATCCCGCATTTATAGTTGTCTTTGTTCACTCACGATACTGAACATTGTGCAGAATGTGAGCCCAGGTCCGCCCTCACTGAGGAATTCCAAGACCTTGTGTAACACATATCCCCCGCTGTATTCTTCTGCGCGAGCTGCGACCGCACCGCAAAGAGACCATCAGTCAGAGAAGATGATCCGAAATAAGATCCTCGCTACGTTAATCTAATTAGCTCAGCTGACACCAATCGTCCCGGTTCCTGGTCGTTCTGCACGCTAAGGACACACAAGTACCCTCTCCAAGTCTACATCAACGGTCGTCCCTGGGTTTGTCACTCTATGCCTCCAGGGGATTGAAACGCCAGATGGTGACCAGAGTCCACTTGTAGCTGGACCCGCAATGCACTGGGAGACGGGCGGAAGGACTGGGAAGCAGGTATGTGCTAGCGCACATCTGAAAGCCATGGACCCAATCGGTTGAGAATAGTTCTCGGAAAAATTACCGGACCGGTACCGAACCCCATCCCGCTCGATCGATCCGTCGGAGGATATTATATTTTATGGTGCAAGCACTGGCACGCGATTCTGACTTGAAGTGCCAACCACCTGACTAAGGTCTGCCACTGTGCATATTCGTTCATGGACCTTCCGAGGAGCATCAATAATTAAATTTCTCTTGGTTAATTAAAACGTGCATGAAAGTTTGTCAATGCGAGCAGTGTGCACAGTTGCACTCACCGAAGTGTGAACTTGTACCATGTGGATGCTTCCCTTCTCTCCAAGACCCTGCAGTCGAAAAGTAAAAAAGAACTGAAATGAGCCGGGAAACACAGAAATGCATGACGTCAACTAGAAGGCACGTACTGGGGAGAGCCCTGGAGGAGCTCTACTTGAGCCCATCGAGTGGTTGGTGGGCAAGCACGATATATGCACAACAAGAATTACGAATTGCTGACATTCCACTTCACCATCGATACCACTGTCGGACCTTGGACAAGCTCAGCCTTTACAATTTTGGAATGGGGCTATTTCAGGTGACAAGAAAGTGAAGGCCTGTATTATCCCAGCTTCCTTAATGATTAGCTTTACGCCGCGTGACCTTTGATGCACGATTTTACGCACTCGCCACACTAGTTTAGAGCTCTACTTTTCTCACTGTTCCAATCCATCATGCTATTGAGCTGATCTCCATTATTATCTTCTGCCTGGCTGCCCGCAACATGTTTTTTCGTGTATCTATATCTCCAAGAAAATACCTCCATAACCCTACAGGTCATCAACCCTAACCAAATTCCCTCTCTTCCGTCTACTCTAATGTACCGTCCTCAGTCAACACACCGTTTTCAACCGCTCAGTCAACATGCGCCCCTGACAACTGGTGACCATCCCCGCTTTTTTTTTTTTAAAAAAGGGCATTCACCTGCTGAATCACCGATTAATTGTGTAAAGTTAATTCCCAAAAAGAGCAAAACCTCCACTGAAATTCACGCTTTGAATATCCGGTGTCCCTGTAGGACGCGTGCTCATGTGCCACCCACCGTCACGTCGTGCTCTTGCCAGGCGCGTTACGTGCCGAAAATTCGAAATCCCTTGTACCAATCCAATCCGAGTCTCCGGCAACGTAAAGATGGGAACAGTGTCATGACACTTCGGAACGATACAAAGAGACGAGGACAAAATGTAAGGTTTGACGTTTCTCCCGTCAGTTTAAATTTTTGCGAGCAGTTGACGAAGCCCGGCGAGCGCAACGTGACAACGTACTCAACGGTCTTCTTTTGTACCGCTGCAGCGCAAAGAACCTTTTTCAACTGGCGCTTTTACGAACGACATCCCCGTACACCCATCTCCCTCAATTGTTTTCCCTTGCGTCACAGATGGTGCCAATGCCCGGTTCAACAATGATTTGTCAATTTCATCAAACCCGCTGCGAACTTTCGGTTCACAGTCCCTGGATATACAGGTAGTTTCCGGTTATAAATCTACCATCGCTTTTCAGTGTGTATAGGATGCCAAGTTGGCCAGGCCATGAAATTTGGACACATATCTCACAAAGCCAGTAAGCAGTGCAAAAGTAAGAGCGGCATGCACTAGGATCGCGCCACAGCAAAACACTATCCATGCAGGCTGACTCTGAAGCAAATGCCGCCCGGAGAGAACAGATCCAGGATCAATGGCCCGGCTACCCTTGTGCTAAATGTGAGACACTTGTGAAACACTGATCACGACCTTTAGTCTCTCGCACTTGGTTGTTTTCCTTTTCGTAACACACCGATGCAACATGTCTTGGTCGAAGAAAGCAGCTGCGAAGGTTCACTGCGCTCTGTGGTGAGTGCCACCACAGTCTGAGGCGGGACTCCATGCCCGCTCATCGTGATCAGGATGCCTCATCACAAAGTCCACCGGGTGGAAGAGTATGATCGGCGCCCGGGGAGGCTGTCCATGAAAGTCGGAGTAACAGTAAGAACATTCTCCATTTTCTGCCTGTCCTTGAAATCTAAACAGTTGAAGTCTCCGCATTTTTTCTGTTTCAGGCCGTTTCCTGAACATCCCAAAAGACCCGCTACTGCTATCCACTCGGTTTGACCGCAATTTTCAGTCCTCTCTCCTGTTTCCGCGAACGTCCAGTAAATTGACAATTCTTCGGCCGTACTGGCACAGTTTCAGGAAAATGCAGTGCATTAACGAGTCCTTCAGCCTGTCACATGTGATGATCAAGCAAATCTTACAGTCAATGGTTTAAAACAGAGCTAAATTCCGCCAGAATGATGCTGTTGAATTACGCTACAATCAGTGACCCCTTTCTGCCCTTTCATGGGCATGTAAATCACATCGGAGTAGTTAAATCCCAGCCTTGGCGATCTCCTCCCATTGTCCATTATTTTCAGAGTTCAAGCGGAATGTTTGCGTACGTCAACTTGACGGCGCCTGCGTCTGTCTCATTTGCAAACGATAAAGGACTACCTGAACCGAACCGGGAAGACTTCAATCATGAGCGAAGCTACCCTTGGGTGAAACAGCCACTGGATCATCTCACGTACCAGCAGCTAGGTGTGTCTCTTGTGTGGATAACCACAGGGGTTAAACACAGACTGAAGGATTTTGTTTGAGGTGTCAAAACAGGTGAGCTTGCGCCTCGCAAATCGATCTTCTTTTTTATTTTGTCGAATTAGGGCGAGCAGGATTGGCGGTGCATTCCAGACCCAGTGAGTCGAGGCTTTGATCGAATTATTCGTAGTCAGGTTCATCGCCATGAAGTCTCCCCAAGGCTGGGGTAGCCCAACAGCAGTGCCATTTGATGAACTCGGCAGACCTTGTGTGACGGCGGCCAGCCAGAGGTAGTCCTTCTGGCGTTTGGCACGACAGAAGGTTGCGAGGTGCCTTCAGGAGTGCAACTACTTCATTGTGACGAGGAAGAAGGAAGAAGACGCAAAGCGAGTCTGCTTCGTTTGTGCAAGTGACGGTGCCGCGGGGAAGTTTGTCCCGCCAAGATCACTATGCAGAGATATTTTTACAACTCCTGTATCAGGTCTTCGGCACAAAAAGGGTTTTACAGTCTTGTCAGAAACTTAAAAAAAAAAAAAAAGCATCTGTCTCCGGGCGAACAAAGGTACTTACACGGGTAGCTTGTGTGCATCATCAAGCCGAAGACAAAGGCATAAAGAAATAGCACCGACATGCGGCTAGCAACACGTCCGTCCGCTTGTCCATTGGATAGAACAATGTCCTGAACAAGAGCTACAAGCACACGGTCCACCTACGGCGTAAGCGCAACGAGAAGATCTGACCGTATTGTTCTTGCGGTTAAAAACGTCACCGCACGACGCCCCAACTTGACGAACCACCTGTAGCCTGTATCTCTTTTGGCTCTCCTTTTCTACGAGTTTACAATTGCGGCCCACACTAATCATGACTTATTCTTCCTTTTCTTCCCCGCTCAGCACAAGCTGAGAACAAGCGATCTTTTTCTGGTGTTCAGCGAACCACCTTGATTCGATATGCATAAAGAAGGCACCGGGTCGACGGACGTGCAAGTCCGGAGGAAATCTGGTTTAAATTTTGAGCTTCGTGTCGGGATCGGGCTCTGAGTAGTCAGACGAAGCCCAACAGCATGCACTCTCTCCTTGACAAGAAGGCTGTCACGTCCTCCACGGCAAAAGCGAAAAATCTTCGCCTCGGCTTTTTTCAGAAGCCCACCATGTGTGCGAGGAATGAGCACCGATTACGCGGGTCAAATTTGCTTCAGAAAATCCACGCAGCTCACGTTTATTTCATGCGGCACGTGCCTCCGATACAGCGAGGCGTTGGCAAAAAATAACACGGTCTTGGCAGCTCGAACACATGGCAATTCGCATCACGCCCCCAAACGAAAATACACCGGCTGAGCAGCGAACTAGCTATTCCTGTTTTAGTGCAGGATCGATTTTCTTTCCCCATTTTCTTGTTTTCAGGGGGGAGGGGGAGATCGAGGGGGGGGGGGGGGGGGAAGGGGGGGGGGGGGGGGTGGGTTGGTGGTTTTATTACAAAAAGGCCCCCCAAATTCTCCCCCTTTTCAAAAATTTTTTTTAAAGGTTGGTGTTTGCCTTCGT
>JAOWAR010156891.1:0-10793 GCA_028571005.1 Clathrina lutea
ACCCCAAGACTGCAGAGAGACGCTTTTGATAAGTCAGCAAAATGAACAGCAGCAAAAGGGAGAGTGAGAGAAGAGAGCGAGAGAGAGAAAGAGAAAGAGAGGGGGGGGGTGCGAAAGAGGAGAGAGAGAGAGAGAGAGAGAGAGAGAGAGAGAGGAGAGAAAGAGGAAACAGAGAGAGAGAGAGAGCTTACATCCTCAGTGCGAGCGTTGGATGCGCTGACCTCATCAGTCAGCTGCTCAATCTTGTCGTCAGCTGATCGCAGCGACAGGCGGAGGCCGTCAATCTCAGCGAGAAGGTCCCTCTTTTCGTTGCGGGACGCTCTCAGGTCTGACTGCAGAGAAACAGCCGCGGACGTTGCGTTCTGGAAGGAGATGACCAGAGCATCATGCTCCTTTTGCAATGACGTTAAGGCCTCGCGAGCATCGACGTCGATCAACGCCTGGATGAAAGAGCAAAACATTGCCACAAGAAAATCAGAACCGAACGGTAAAAAAGAAAAAAGGGGGGGGGGGGGAGAGAGAGGTCTCACTGAATTATTCAGAAATCGGGGTGTAATGTCGTGATCCACAATGTCATTGGGAACGGTAGGATATTTCAAAATGGCAACGACCTCCGCGAAAGAGAAGTCTCTGGAGGGCTAAAATTGAAAGTGTGCCAATAATTCGTTCTCGAATGCTTGTGTCTGACAAAAAGCAAGACAATTTTTTCTGCTGAGACTTTCTAGATATCGAAAGAACTCAGTCCATAATGCGCAGCCGGGCATGGTAACTGCCTATTAAGATAAGGTCTACAGAAGGTTCAGGCTGCCAGGGCTGCTCACAACTTAACATCAGCACCCAAGCACCAAAGATCCGTAACGAAAATCTGACAACGAAGAGCATGCAAACTCACGGAGCGCAAGAACTTCAAAACCCCAAACTTACATCTGCAAGCATTCCAAATCCCAAACTTACATCTTCAAACATTCCAAACCCCAAACTTACATCCTCAAAGATTCCAAACCCCAAACTTACATCTTCAAACATTCCAAACCCCAAACTTACATCTTCAAAGATTCCAAATCCCAAACTTACATCTTCGTCAGTCTGGACGCCTCGTGCCGGTCGAGAAGCTGCTTCTTCTTGTCGCCTAACCTCAGCCTCCTCCAAAGCAGCTGCTCGCTTCTCTGCTTCCTCTTTCTCTTTCTGCGTGGCAGAGAGTGCTTCCAGCAAGTCGTCTGCACTCTCCCTGATCTGCTTTTCTTCTCGACAAACTTCTGCGAGTTCGTACTGCATTTCAGAGAGCTTTTCCATCGTGCGCTCCACCTCTGAACCACTCAGCTCCAGCTTTTCTGTAAGGTTGTTGATTTCACATGTTGAGGCATTGAGCTCTCTGCGAAGCAAGGACATCTCTGCCTGAGCGCTGTCTGCTGCTTGACTTGCTGACGTGACTTTCTCACGAAGAAGCGACAGTTCATCTTGCAGATCACCAACATCTTGCTCTTTGGTAGACAACTCTGCTTCAAGACTGCAAATCCGGGCGTTGCGTGAGGCAAGTTCGGAGGAAGAGATAGCACCGTCTGCCTCCAATTGGCGTTGGCGGTCCTTTACATCAGCAACCTCATCACGCAGCTGTGACACTTCCTCCTGCGAGGTCGTGGCTCGGCTCTCGGCTTGTCGAAGACGATCGGCAGCATCGTTGAGCTGATCGAGGGTAGATTGGTGATCAGACCTGGTTTGTTGAAGATCTACTTCAAGGTTACCAAGCTGGTGTGACAGCTCCTCTTCGCGCTGGTGAGCGGTTTCGAGACGCTCTTCCAAGTCCGTAGTAGCCATGCTGGATGAGGCGAGCACCGCATCCTTCTCCTGCTGTAACTCAGCAAGCGTCAAGTTCGCTGTCTTGAGCTCATTTGTCAAGGACGCAACCTGCTGCTGGAGATGACAGCTCTGCTCTGCTTCGGCACTGTGTTTTTGTTCGAGTTCAGACAGAGCGTTCACCTGAGACACGCGGTAGGCTTCCGCCTCAGTGAGACTGTCCTTCAGTGATGTTATGCTTCGGCGTTCGTCCTCCAGCAGAAGGTTGGCTTCTTGCAGCGTCTGCTTCAGGGTGTGAACTTCTTCCAACTGCGAAGAGTTTTTGTCCTTCAAGTCAATGATCTCTTGCCCCAGACGCTGCATCTCTGCTTTGTGTTCGCTCTCTCTGCCTTCGCTGGTTTGAACAGCTCGAGAAAGAACTTTCAACTCTTCTTCGACCACTGACAACCTTGCCTTCTGTTCTGCGACTTCTTGCTGGCTCTCCGCAAGACGGCTTCGAAGACCGTCCTCACTCTCTTGAAGTCTCTTGACTTCTTGTTGCATGCAGTCGGCACTTTGGGTCAAGGATGACAACTTGGCGTTAACCTCAGAGCAATCGAGTCGAGCTTCATTCAGCTGCGAGTAAAGACGTTCACACTCATCGCGCTCCTTGTCCAACATGGCGCGAAGCTCTTCCTCGCTGCGAGATTGATCAGACAAGGTTGCGGAGACCTTCTCTTCACTTGAGGCCAGCGTGGACTTGGCGAGGGACAGTTCTTCTTGCAGTGATGCCAGCAACTTCTCCTTGCGCGAAAGCTCATATGCTTGCTGACTCACACGCTCTCTTGCCTCTTCCAAAGACTGCCGAGCATCGTCAGAAGACGAGGACACCTCGGCCAAAGCTTCCCTCAGTTGCTTCGTGACGTCCTCCTCCTCAGCAAGTCTTGCACTTCCCGTCATGATCGCCGAGTCAGCATCTGCCAGTTGTTGTGTGATGTCCTGAACAACGCCCTGGAGACGGCTGACTTCCGATGATGTCTTCCCAGCCGCTTCCTCTAGAGCATCACGGTGGCCTTCCATGCTTGAGAGCTGTGCTCGAAGCACTTCCAGCTCACTGCTCACCTGCTTGAAGCGCATTTCTGCGTCAGCACGTTCCCGCTGTTCTTCAGCCAAGTTGGCACGAAGTTTGTGCTGCAGTTGCTCCGCGTCAGACTTCAACTCCGATACAAGTGCCTCGCTGTCAGCCAACTGCTTTTCGGTGTAGTAAAGCGAGCTCTGCTGTATGCTCAACTTCTTGTCAAGCTCAGCCTTGTTGTCACGAAGTTCAGAAATTTGCGAAAGAAGTTGGTCACTCTCACCACTGTGGTGCATGGTCAGTTCGTCAATCTCACGCCGAACTCCGTCCACTTCGTCATCAGCCCGACACTTGGCGGTCTCTGCAGCTTCCAACTCGCTTCGCAGCTTGGAAAGGCTGCTTTCTTGTTCGCCGCATGTTGACCTGAGCTCACAGACCTGGCTCTCCAAACGATCGATGGTGGCCGCCTGTTCATCCTGCAAAACAGCTGAACCTTTCTGGCTCTCAGTGAGGCGCTCAATGGCTTGAGTGAGATCGTTTCTCTCCTGGACAATCTGCCGCATTTCAAACTCTTTGTCGGTGAGTTGTGAGCGGGTTTCGGCCAAGGAGAGCCTGATTCCTTCAACATCCTCCTCCCAGTGAGAGACCTTGTCCTCGGCCCGAGAGAGCTCACCCTGCAGCTGGCCACGCTCGGCGATTACGTCATCCAGGCGAGCGGACACCTGAGCCAGGCTTCGCTCAGCAGCATTAAGCTTCTCGCCGAAAACGGCACACTCGTCAGCATGGCTTGCTTCCAGCTTCTCATTCTGGGCGAGAAGCTGCTGGCGCTCTTGCGCTGCAACGATCTGCTCCGACTTGCGTTGAGCCATAACCTGCTCCAGCTGGTGTCGAAGGGTCTGTGCTTCGCCACCAACACGGCGAAGATTCTCGTCAGACACAGATCGCACCTCTGTCAGCTCGGCCTCGAGATTGCCGCATCGATTCTCCAGACAGGTCGCCTGGCTAGTGGCGTGGTCGCGCTCCTCAATAGTGCTGGTCAGTTCGAGCTTCACTGACGACAGAGATTCCTTCGCCTCTGCTAGTGCCACCTGGAGTGACGATGACAACTTTTGAACCGATTCCAGTTCATTCTTGAGGGCCTTCAACTCCCCCTTCTGAGCTTCATCGCTGCCCTTGAGAATGGCTAACTCCTCTGTTGCATTGGATAGCTCAGCGAGTGCTGTCGCCAAGGAAAGCTTCGTCTCGGCATGAAAGGCCTGACCTTCGTTGATCTTCCGCTGGCGGGCGTCAGCATCGCTCTCGGCCTCCTGCAGCCGTCCTTGAAGTCGTTCAACGTCATGGCAACGCTGATCATGGACTTGCTCTAGGGTGCTCAGCTCATTGCGCAGCTCGGTGCAAAGTTCGTCGCTGCGAGACAAACGCTCCACCAGCTGCCCATGCTTCTCTTGCAAGGCAGCAAGCTGTGACTTTGTGACACTGTAAGCCTCCTCACATTCCTGCCAGTTTGAGCGGACGGTTTCCAATTCCTCTTCAGAAGCAGCGCGAGTTCTCCTTTCATCTTCCTCCAAGCGTTGCACGCTGGCTGCAGCCTGCTTGAGAAGTGACTCCAGCTCGTCGACTTTGCTGTTTTGAGTCGAAAGAGAGTTCTGAGATGTTTCCAGATTAGCAAGAATGTCTTGGTGACGGTTCATCAGCTCAGCCATAGACTGCTTTAAGGTGTTGACCTCCTCCTTCGAGGACTGTAGCGCTTCGGAGGAGGAGTCGACACGCGATGCGAGCTCGGAGATTTGCACATCACGCGACTCGAGATCGCTGCGCAGAGATGATAGGTCTTCTTCAAGTGATCTGTTGTCCTGTTCGAGCTCAGAAGCAGCTGCATTGATACTCGCCAGTCGAGACTCTTTCGATAAAAGAGCTTCCCGAGAAGCCTCCAGGGATTTCTCAGCGTTCGAGACAGCAAGCTGCAGGTCTTCTGCTGAGCTTTCCAGACGGGAGATTTCATTGCGGAGTTGCACCTCGACACATTCGTGTTCAGCGATCTTCTCTGCAAAGTCAGCCCTTGTCGACTCTAAGAGGGACGTGGCATCATTCAATTGCTGCCTGGCCTCGTCGTGGCTGACTGTCGTCTCCGACAGACGCTGAAGCAAGTCCTCATTTTGCTCCGCTACACGCAAAATCTCATCAGAGAGATCATCCTTTTCACGACGAACATCATCAAGACGTGATTCAGAAGCCACAAATGCTTCCTGGCTGGACTGCAACGCGGCATTGCACTGCGACAGGGTTTCCTTGACCAGCTCAAGATCGTGCCGAACGTCCTCAAGCTCAGCGACGAGTTTTCTCCGTTCTTCAACTGCCTTCAGCGCAGCTTCCTGTAAAGATGACTTCTCAGCTGCGAAGGAGTCCACGGCTGAGGCAAGCTGAGCTTCAACGTCACCCAATCGATCGGTTTGGCGCAAGGCGTTGGCTTGAAGCTGTTCAACATTCTGCGAAAGGAGCTCTGCCTTCTGCTCCAAATCCGCTTCGCGCTGTCTGCCCTGAGTGATCTCTGACCGAAGATCCGCAACAATGACCAGGCTGTCTTCAACACGCTGCTGTGCGTTGGCTAACTTTTCTTCAGTCTGGGCAAGTTGCTGGCGCATGTCCTCGACCGTCTCACCAAGACCGTTCCGTTCGCCTTCCAGGTCCTTCTGCTTGGTCTCAGCAAGAGAAAGGCACTCCTGCAAGTGGTCACACTGGGCAGAGAGTGACGCGACCATCTCATCCTTCTCACCGAGAAGATGCTGCTGCTCGACTAGACTGGCGCCATCTTTGTCAGTCTTCTGCTGAAGACTCAGACAGGTTTCCTGCAGGGACGAGATCTCGCCCAACAATTCTTCCTTCTTCTTCTTCGCCGTGACCAAAGCTGCTTCAGCTGTCTCCGCCTGCTCTAGGAGTGTGTCGATGTCATCCTGAGCGGACTCCAACGACACAGCCTGCTTCTGAATGGTGACGGACATCTCCTTGATCTTGTCTTGACCTGAAGCCTCCTTCTCCTCCACTGCTTTCAATTTCTCCCCAAAGGCCTGTCCCGCAGCACGAGCAACGTCCAGCTCCGCCCTGAGTCGAGCACTCTCTTCCTGAACGGCTGCGAGTTGCTCTTGTTCGTGAGAGGCTGACTCTCTGACAGATCGAAGCTCACCTGAAAGCACATCGAGCCTCTCCTGAAAAGCTGCCTTCTCCTCCTGGAAAGATGCTATTCTGTTGTTCGCAGACATCTGTGCACTTTGCAGCGAGTCAATCGTTCGCTCATGTGACAACACTTCCTCTGCTGTCTTGCTGAGTTCCTCCATCAGGCGATGAATTTCTGTGGATGTTTCTCCACTGAGGTCTTCCAGAGCACGTTGAGCGGCTGCACATGCCTCCTCAGAAAGACGGAGCTTCTCGCCGAGAGCAGAGAGCTCCAAAGACATGTTCTCACGCTCTTCGACAGTTTTGCTGTGCAGAGTGCAAAGGTTGTCGTGCTCCTGGTGAAGTGCGGCGAACTTCTTGTCAGCTTCATTTCTGGTAGCCTCACCCACCTCCAGCGCTGACTTCTGCATCGAAAGTTGACCTTCTAAATCAGTAATTGTGGTGTTGAGCTCCCTCTCACGACAGCTTGCCTCAGACGAAAGCTGACTGGCTTCATTTGTTACTTTTTGCAGCTCCTCCCGCACAGCCTTGAGGTCATCCTCTCGCTGTTGAGTGACATCACGCAGTTGTTGCAGTTGCAGAGCCAGAAGGCTGTTCTCAGACTTCATCTTCGTCTCTCGAGCTTCCACTTCGTCTATGCTCGCAGCAGCGGACCGGAGCTCCTTGGTTAAAGTGCTGATTTTCACTTGAAGATCTCCGACAAACACTTCACGCTGCTCTTCGGCTGCAGCCAATCGTTCGTTGCTTTGCATCAGAGCGGAATTGTGCTCATTACATGCATCAACACTGATCTGCAGCTCGCCGGCTCTCTCACTCACTGCTGTAAGTTCACCGTTCAGTGCGTCGATTTTTTCAGCCGCACGTTGGGATTGTGCCAGGAGTTCTTCTTTGGCAGTGTTGAGCTTCTGCTCCAAGTCATCCCGAGCTGCCTGCACTTCGGTGAGTCGGCTTTGGCATTCGTCCAATTGCTGACTGAAAGCGTTGGCATCCTCAGCTGTCGCTGCGGCAGACTGTGTAGCCTCTTCCAGACGTGTGCGGAGTGAGGTCATTTCTGCTGCCATGGCAATTTGCTGTTCCTCTGATGCAGACGTTTGCCTTTCCAGATCTTGGATGTTCAGCTTCAGCTCCTCTTGCTCGGCTACGAGAGCTTTCTCCGTTTCGAAATGCTCGGCTGCTGACATCTGCAGCTCTGCAACTTGCTGTTGCAGCTGTTTCTCCAACTGCTTGTGCAGCTGCTCCGAGCGCTCCATACCGGTCAGCTGCTCGGCCAGTTCAGAGCACCTTGTGGTCTGCTCATCTAGCTTGCTACTCATCCCCTCGCACGATTCTGTCGCGTCAGCAAGCTTCTCGTTCATCGCTTGAACGTCAGCACCTCGTTTTTCGGCCAGTTGGCATGCGTCATCATACTGCTGTCGCAAAGAAAACATCTTTGCTGAGCTCTCCTCCACAATTGTCTCCAGCTCTGTTACCCTAGCAACAATTTTGGCCTCACGCTCGGCCGATTCTTCTTCCAGCGCCTGAATGTGGCAGCGTTGGCCAGCAAGCACATCAACTGCCTGCTGATGCTGGTCAACTAGACTGTTATGCTCGGAGGAGAGGGAAGTTAAGGTGGCTGTCACCTTCTCTAGTTCAGTTGCGCTGGACTCTTGCAGTTGGCGGAGCTGAACGGAGCGATAATCGAGTTCCTGGCGAAGGTGCTGGAGCTGCACCTCGGCGGCAGCTATCTGTTCACTCTGTTGACCAGACACAGTCTTGGCTTTTAGGAGCTCCCCATCGCTTGAGAGCAATTTCGAGTTGAGTGACGACAAATCCTCTTGAGCCTGGGCAAGCGCATCAGATGCTTCCCTTTTTGCCGCTTGAAGCTGCTCAACTAGAGAGTTCAAGTTCTCCAGGTCGGTATTCTGTTGCACAACTTGACCCTCGAGCGATGCCTTTTGCTGACAGAGTTCTGATAGCTGAGTGGTGGCTGCGTCCAGCTGGCTCTGCAGGTTTAGACGAGACTCGGTCATGTCTTTCATTTCTTGCTGGGTGCGAACGATTGTGTCTGACGCAGAGTCAAACCGCGCCAGGAGGGAGCGCTGCTCGTCTTGCAGATTGGCTAGATTGTTTTCGAGGGCAGCAATCTTCTCGCAAAGAGTGCTGTTTTCCAGCAGCGCCTGCTCTTTTTCACACCGCACCTCCTCCAGCGAGATCGCCTGTTTCTCGCTGAGAGCCTCTAAGCCATCCTTCTTGCTCGAAATACTGTCCCGTTCTCCTTTGATGACACCAAGCTGCTCTGATAGAGCTAGGACCCGACGCTGGAGCTCCTCGGACCTCTCTTCCAATTCCTGAGCCTTCTGCTGCAAGCTGATCTCATTCCGCTCCTTGTCCTGCAGCAGCAGCTTGGCCCGCTCTAGTTCCTCAGTGCGACTCGAGCTCTCCTCTTCGGCCAAAGCAAGACGGCTCTCCAGTTCATCCATCATCTCAGCGGCAGCTGCCAGACTGTCCTCCTGGTCCTTCATGGCTAGCTCAGCTTTGCGCTTCTCACCACTCAGTAGTTCCTCATTTTGGCTCTGCCGCTGTGTCAACGTCCGAATCTCCTCTTCAGCCATGCAACGTTCAGCACAGACATTCTGGTAATCTTTCTGCAGAGCCAAGAGAGAAGCTGTGAGCTCATTATGAGCCGCTGCCTGCTGCTCCAAGTCTCGCTGGGCAGCTGCATGAAGAGAAGTCATCTTGTCCAAGTCATTACTGAGACCAGAGTGGGCTTGACGGAGTTCCTCCAGTTCTGCAACAACTGTCTCATGATTGACCACACTGGCACTGTTTGCCTTCTCCTGCTCCGATAGCTGCCTCTGCAGCTCGGCATGCTTTGCGTCAGCTGAATCCAGTGCAGTCCGCAGGCTGTCCTGCTCCGCCATTGCGATTGCCTTCTCTGTCTGCAACGCTTGGACACGTTTCTCTGAATCCTCGAGCTGTTTCAAAATGGAGGCCTGTGACACTTCGTGCTCTTGTGTTGCTACTGACAGCCGCTGCGATTTCTCTTCAAGTTGTTGGCGGACAAAAGCGATTTTTGACGTCAGGTCATTCTCCTTCGTCTCTGACTGCTGGACAGCTCGCTCAAGCGCACTGACGCGACACAACACTTCATCACGTTCTTTCTGCACAGACGCTAGCTCAGCAGACGCCTCCTTCAAACGAATCGTCATGCGATCGTTGGCCGATTGTGCCGAGACCATAGAATTCTCAGCAGCGGTAAGTCGAGCCCGAAGGTCAGTGACCTCAGAAGATGAACGCACACTGGAGTCGCGCAACTGCGTTAGCTCGCGACACTGGTCAGAATAACTCAACTGCATCTCGTCCAGCTCCCTCTCCCGACGCTGCACGAGGCGTTCCTGCTCCGCCAGCTGGCGTTCAACGTTGGCCTTGTGTTGCTTTGCTGAGCTCAGTGCCATGTTGAGATTTTGCACGTCTGTTGAAGTCTGCACACGCAGTGCTTCCATGTCGACCGTCAGATCACGATTCTTCGACCGAAGCTGTTCCACCTGTAATAATGGCAAAACGAATAGTAAAAAAGATGGCCTGCACATTGCCGTGAAATGTCACACTATGGCAGAAACAGAAAAAGATACAAGCAGCTTTAGTTGGTAAACAAAGAGAGAAAGACACAAACCCCCGTACGGCTGGGATGATGAATTAAAGGCACACTTCAACGCTTTTTCGACTCCATTATTTTTTTGCCAAAATAAACATTAATTTTATTGTTCACATGACCTAATTATTATTTGTCATGGTTCACGACTTGACTCGAGCTTTCCCCATGTTCACACGGGCAAGAACGTGTGATCGAAACTACAAGGGCGGCGGTTAGTTTGTTTTTTCTCTTCTCAGCGCAATTCAACAAGCCATGTCTTCGCTGTTGTCTCACTCACCCTACTCGTCCTTGATTGTCATTGTCGGTCACTGTTGGCATTGTCAACGTCGTCACGGACAGTGAAAGGACATTTTTTTTGTCCCACTCCACAATTCACTCTCCCTGGTCTCAGTACTGCTGTTCATGTTCCACACGACGTGAAGAAAGCTACGTGGTTTTTTTTTACGGCACAGTTCTCATCTTGACGAGCCGAGGTATTTTCTTTTTTCTTTCTTGTACGAAATGGCAATGTTTCTCACAGGTGTTGACGAAGCTTCACAGACTGATCTCGCGACTCGTGCCATTTTCAAATGTGCATAACCATGGTCCAAACCGCGACTTTGAACTCGTGTATTACACGAATTCAAAGCCACTGATCTTTCACAGCAGCCATTTAATAGTCCGATGTACAGGCATCTTTGTATGTCCTCACTTGAACATCCATAGCCAAAAATTTTGCATAAATAAATCTGTTCTTCCCGGCACCATGTAACAACAAAGACTGACATACCGTAGGCTAAACACTACATTTTAGAACTGTAAAAATGAGGGGGTTTTTTTCATGAAAGCAACAATATACTGAAGTTGACGAAATCGAACAACATTAGCATTGTTTCTCAACATATGGAGTCAACCACATACAAGAAACGGACATTCTTCCCAAGTAAGGCTTTAATTGTTCGTGGCTTAAAAGACCCTCTTGTTCCCTTGCGAACACATGCAGGCAGCGGTCCCGGGGGGAGGGGGAGGGGGAGGGGGGGGGGGGGCGGGAGGCCAAGAGGGAGGGGGAGAGGGAGAGGGAGGGGGGGGCGGGTGGAGAGCGAGAGAGAGAGAGAGAGAGAGAGAGAGAGAACCAGAGAGAGAGAGAGAGAGAGAGAGAGG
>JAOWAR010156902.1:0-10793 GCA_028571005.1 Clathrina lutea
TTATGATTTTTAGGCCTTGTGGATGGCCAATGTTAGTTTGAAACCATCAAATGGCAACATTTTCGGGAAGTTTACTTAGGGATGAGCTACCTTAAGCTTCACAACCAAACTAAGCCTTGTAGCTGTCTGGACATCCTCTGATGATTGCTGATCATTATGCTTCAAAAATCTTATTTACTAGATTGATAATCATGACAGAAAATCGTTCGACCATTACAAAGAGAAACAACCTTTTCTTCTTGCTAGTGTTCTCACCGGTAGCACATTTTGCTTATTGGATGTCAGGTAGCAATTTTCGGGTTGCACAGTACTCATTCAATCAAAGGCAGTATAGGCAACTTTAACCTGTGCCTACTACAATAGTTTAAGTGATGTTACATTAGTTTATTCATGGAAATCTCTACACTGTTCCTACCATGTTCTACCAAAGAATAGAGATTTATTTTTCAATATTTAAGCATGTCACAGTGGCTCATAAATCTATGCGCAAACCACCACGGTTATGCCAGCTTGTATCACAGTCAATTTCAAGCAAGAACGAATAGAAACACTGTAAGAACGTTACTCAAAAACTAATGAAACTTTATATTGGCCAGGTAGTGTGTATTGTATAGCTTCCTAAACATTGGAACCACGTTAGCTGATACCATATCGATAGAAGAAGCTCAATATGGTGCTGCCATCAGGTAAGAGTATCATCACTATTCGAGGAGCATCAAGCTTAGAAGTATACACAGACTCCAAGTATTTCATGTTCCTGTGCAAAAACGCATGGAGAGTCTGGACGAGTACGATCCATGCCAATATATCATTCTATGTAAAGCCAGTAATGCTCCTGTTCTGCATGTTTTAGAAGACTTCTAACCAAAACTTTAACTTAGAGTTAGGCAAACCAGTGTAGTTGATTAAATGTCTTGATGTGTTCCCTTAGGAGTTGTACACACTCACATGCACCACAGTTCACTCAAATTTATTACCCGCATGCACTCACTTTAAAGAAATGAGCTCACCACACTTCCTCACACCTACTTCTTTCCTACTCCTCTCACATGTTTCTTTCATTTATTTCGCACTCAGTTTTGCATTTCCAACACACATGCCGAGAGCCATGCACAGGTTTAACTATAACGGGTCTATTTTTGGGTTTCTTGGTCGTTTCCATGAGACCACTAATGGGCCACTGATAAGGCAGAGAGAAAGCCACTACAGCACACATGGCATGATTTCAGTGATCCTGACTGAGTTGCCATGATCTATTTTCTCATCACAGGAGTCATTCATATGAAGATGGAGAAAATCCAAGACGTTTTGCCAGAAGTAGCTCTGGCTTCTTCAAGTTGGAAATGGTTTAGACCAGTAACAGTGGCAATTTTTTGGAACACATCGAACAAGAACTTATGTGTACCATGGGGCATGTGATACTAAATATTACGCATCAACCTAATTTTGCGTGGGAAGATTGCAAGCCGGAGAGTTCGGAGACTGTCATCATAGAACTGGCGTAAAATAAAAGAAAAAGTCCCTGGCAGAAGACCGACTCGGAAATGAGAGAAAAAGCTTCAAGTTCTTTGGTGGAGGCTTATGTGTCCCACTCTTGGAATATCCCCATTCTTAGAAGGGAAAGCAAGATGGAGAATGAGTAGAAAGTTATTAATAACAATTATGATAATAATGATAACAAACCACACCCAGCTGACAAAGTTACCACTACCAAGAAAGTGAACCGATGTTGGAGCCAACACTTACAAAATTTGCAATCCAAGTAGCCCTTCACTCTACTCCGGTGTCTTGATAAAACCTTTGAGATAGATAAAATAGACTTGTCTTTTTCCAATCCGTAAGTTTGCATTTCTTTGCTTTGTAGTGAAAACTGCATCAGAGGTCAAACTGTTTTCGTTTCTTTACAGTACTGCCATTCATCTGTTTTCCTGGCTCAATTTTAACCTTTCTCTTTTCTCTTCAAGCCAGCATAACGTTGTTCAGTTGTTTCTACAAGGAGGATGACATAAGTTGAAGTGCTCATGGACTTAGCTGGTGGCTATGTTGCCCATATCCGGTGGAGGCGGCATAGACGGAGCAGTTCACCTGTGTAGCTACGGTTTTAGAAGCTGTCAATGGGCAGACCTCGCACGTCACTCGC
This sequence comes from Clathrina lutea, assembly GCA_028571005.1. NCBI lineage: Eukaryota > Metazoa > Porifera > Calcarea > Clathrinida > Clathrinidae > Clathrina > Clathrina lutea. Next base: position 2,141 of record JAOWAR010156902.1, read on the forward strand.
CCTGCCACAGGCCAAAGGTTCCACCTGCATTTCTTGGCAGCAAGAGAAGTGTATTGACAGCTGGCCGAGGCTGCCACAGTGAACCCATGTGACGTGTGCTAGTTAACTCATTGGGGACTAAAGTTCTTCTTATATGGACCTTTACTGTCAGTCCGCCAGGACAAGACCGGCAGAGTACTAACTAAGTCCTAGATGATTTTGTGTTCCATTCGTTTTGATGAGAAGTGGATGGGTAAGCACAGGCCTCAACCTCTTTTCATGATGAAAAAATCTGATTTTTCCTGTCGTCAGCAACAGTTTTCTTCCCCACCATGTGATGCAACTCTGAGAGGAGAGCGATGCTCATTTTGTGGAATGTTCAAGAGAAACGTTGTGAGACTAGATATTGCTAAGCTCCGGGTTGGGGCTTTTGTATACATTTTTTCCTTTTCTTTCCCTCAATCCAACCTTCTGCGAATCCCCCCTCCCCCAATTCCGCTTTTCCCCCAATTCCCCTCCCCCAATTATCCCCTCCCCCCAATTTCCCCTTTCCCTTAACTCATCTCGGCCATTTGCTCCTGTTCTTCTTGTAGGCATATTTCATTCATTTGTCAAATTCTGCGTACAGTTCTACTAGATATTCTAATTCTTGGGCCAAGTCCCTCTCCTAATCCCTTCAGGAATTTTACCGCAAACTTCACTACCTAACTGGCCTGGAAATCAGGCGGGATTTTCCTAAGGCCTCTCCTTGCCATGGCCTTTACGCAGAAACGTTCGTTGAACAGCAGAAAGAAATGCTGAACAGCAGAAAGAATTGGCGAGAAATGCAGTCAGTTCAAAGGTACGGCCCATCTACCGTTCCAGCTGCATGGGCCGGAGCTCGCTCGTAAACGCTAATCATTTTGTGTGTAGATTACAGTGCGAAAACTTTACAAAGGGGAAAGCCATGCTTATCAAGGCATTTATCAAAATGATCTATTTGCTCCCGCGAGTAAAGCAAAAAGTAAGTCCAGGAGGTAGGAGGGGCACTCGTTCAGTGCTAAGCTCCCCAATCAAAAGAATGTACACCCTAAGCACTCCGTACCGAAACCGCCATTGTTGGGATCGGGTTTTTCTTACGTGGAAGTCGGTACTGTGCCAAAAAGCAAGCGGTAAAAAGTGACTTGAGCAGAAAATAATTGACGGGCGGACAAAAATGTTCTATCTGTTCCCCACGAAGAAAGCCTGGGCGAAGCCAAGTAAAAAAGAACTAGAGCCGAATAACACGTCACCAGCTCGCTCCAATGCTTGGAAAAGTGCCAATACAAGGCACAGAGCGCAAGGCAATATTGAATATTGTCTTGCCCCTGAATTGGCAAGGAAGGGACCGGCGGCGTTCTTTCTTCTTTCCCTTACTTCCCCTGCAAAATCTTCATAATTGAACGCCGGTCCTTCTTTTTCTGTGGCTTCTATGCACCCAAGCATGGTCAGGGAGCTAAAACATGTCTTCCAGACAGGTATAAAAGCCTTCTTCGCGGCAGATAATTGGCTTTTCTGCTTTTTACATGTTTCCACAACCTTAAAGTCCTACGAGAAGGAGGATACGGGTACCCGCTGAATCTTGAGTCTGGTTTATTGGTGAGATGATGACCATGAGCACAGAGATTACATTCGCGCGCGAGACTGCAATTGTATTCTTTCCGTGATCAAAATCGATGCGACGGTGACGTCGTGTTCATGTCGAGTTGATCTGCCGGCCATGGCGAGCTTGGGAACTCGAGGATGCGCGTGGGCTCTGCGAAATTCGGCAAAATGATGTGTGCGCCTCTCAGCGCGACGCGCGTGGCGTCGTCATCAAGAAATTCGTCTTCCTGACGCCGCTTCGTCTCAAACGGAGCGCAGGACGGACGCTTCGGAGCCGACGTACTGATCCACTGAACTCTGCAACGAACAGAAAAAGCCGCTGAGCTGTGCACTCACAAAGAAAAAGGCAAAGGCTCAAAGACTTACCCTCTTAAGTTCTGGGTGTCGAAGTTGCGTCCGGTGGCTATCGTCGATATCGATCACAGAAGACTGAACCAGCTGAAACTTCCCCAGCCGAGACCTCGTGTGCACGGTTTTCGCACAGTCTTGAAGTACTTGTGGCAGATCTCCCCCACAGCATGGTGATCACATATCGTTAAGCCACATGCAGCGCCACATGTTGTGGTCATTATGGACGGTCATCGCGCGAGCTCAAATGCTTCGCGCGCGGGATTTCAATGCAAGAATTTTATTGTCACTGCACAATTTTGATTGCGCATGATCAGGATCCGGCCAGCATGGAAGCCTGAAAAAATTCGCTGGATCAACTCGATATGTTTGCCGCGAAATGATTGTGCTGTGTTTCCAGTAGATCTACTTATGTGTTGTTCTACAATAGTTACAAAGCGAGCCAAGGAGGAAAGAATTGTGTCAACAAGTCAGCAGAGAAAGTTTTCCGCCTCTTTCGTGTTGCTGATCCATTCCTCTACGTCATCATCCACCTCTCCTTCCGCTTTGGGCTTTCATCTGCGTCCCATGCAGAATTTCATTTGAAATTTAATTTACTGATAAGTTCCGGAGAGGAATTCAGTTAACTGATAACGTTTTCATGTTAGTTACTAGGAACAAACGGAATACAATAGCACCAATGGCTAAGCTCATAATTATAGTAGCTACAGAAAGAAACAGCTTGTGAGGTACGGCAGGAAAGGAATGGTAGAACATAAACGTTTTGCCACTAAGGCTTCTTAACACAGTGTGTGCGTGTGCATTTATGTGTGGTGGATCTGAAAACGTACTGTTCGGAGGGGTGATAAGTGCATTTGTGTGGTAGATCTGAAAACGTACTGTTCGGAGGGGTGATAAATGCATTTATCTGTGGTGGATCTGAAAATGTACTGTTCAGAGGGGTGATAAATGCATTTATGTGTGGTGGATCTGAAAACGTACTGTTCGGAGGGGTGATGAATGCATTTATGTGTGGTGGATTTGAGAACGTACTGATCGGAGGGGTGATAAATCCACACAGTGCTCTTCTACTATTCCTTCACAACTGTTAATATATAGAAACAGATTTGAAAGAAATTAGATCTTGAAGAGAAATGCAAAAAGGCAGAGAGGAGCAAAAGAAAGGTGGGTTATGCCGAAAAACGGGAACAAATTGTATATCACAATTTGGTGAAGGTTGGCCAAAGAAGCTGCTTGTTCCATCTAAATTCCATAATGACGCTGCAGCGCACGGCTATATATTGGCAACGTGGCTTAGGCACCGCATGCTCGATGCCTGTTGTTTGCCATGCCAAGAAGGAGCTTTGGCGTGACTACTTCAAGCGTGATGATGAAGCGTATAGTGGTGCTGGATTGCTAAGATATTAAAACCGGCGACGAGGATCAACGCAATTTTTGTTCGTTACGCTCGTGCCGTGGGCGCGTAGTTAGCCATGTTGATCAGCTTGTTTGGCCGAATTGAGCCGTTCGACAATGAAGTGGATGAGTGGCCACTCTACATAGAAAGGTTGGATCAGTACTTCGTGGCCAACAATATTGGAGACGGAGATAAGCAGAGAGCTATCCTCCTCAGTGCTGTTGGGAGGAAAACCTATTAGCTGGTACGGAATTTCTGTGCACCGACGAAGCCGTCGGAAAAGACATACACCAAACTTTGTGAAATTTTGGAGAGGCAATTTTCGCCAGTGCCGTCAAAGATTTTGGTTCCACAGGTGACTGAGACAGGAAAGATAGTCTGTTGACCAATTCGTGGCGGAATTGAGGAAACTGACGGACCGTTGCAATTTGGGCACATAGTTGAACACAATGATCAGCGATCGTCTGAATCCAGAGGAGACTCTCATCCGAAGCGAAGCTGACCCTGGAAAGAGCAATGGACATCCCAGTCGGAGCTGAGACAGCGGCGAGGGACACAGTTCACCATTCTACAAGAACAACTATGACGACAACAACTGTTTCAGTGGGGATTCTCGGAATGTCAGTGAGAAGAACGGCACGACAGACGTGTTATTGCTATGGTTGCGAGGGCTCTGAAGCGAGGGCCTGCTCATTCCGTGAGTATACGTGTCGATACTGTGGGAAGAAGGGACACCTGCAAAAGGTGTGTCGGTCACTGAGGAAGGGCAGTCCGGAGGCCAAGAAGCTGCATGCTTACGTCTCTGTGGTGACTAAAAGGTCACTGTGAACCCAGAACTTGACGCGGAATCCCACCCCATGCCTACACCAACAGAGCTCCTTCACTGAATGAATGGTGGGAAGAAGTTTAGAAAACTTGATCTGGCGAGTGCCTACCAGCAGATGCGCTCAGACGCCACCCGCCGGAAGGTGGTGACAATCACCACGCCTCAAGGGTTGTATGAAGTCACGCGGTTACCCTTTGGTGTTACCTCCGCACCAGCAATCTTCGAAAGGTTAATGGACTGCCTTCTCCAGGGAATGACATGGTGGTGTGTCGGCTAGATGACATTTTGATCAGTGGTCGCTGTGACGAGGAGCATCTGGCAACATTGGAGGAGGTACTTCGTTGGATATGCCGAGCAGGATTTCGGCTGAAGCGTAGCAAGTGTAAGTTCATGATTGACAGCCTGGTCTTCCTCGGGTATCGGGTGTCTGCGGCAGGCGTCCAGCCAACAGCCGAAACGGTTGCGGCAGTGGTTGAGGCTCCCGAACGGAAAAAATGTCTCCAAGCTGCGTTCATTCCTAGGAATAGTTAATTAATTTTCATGCTCGACACAATCGGAATCTGTCAGCTGTGCTCCACCCTTTGCATGCTATGCTTCGAGAAGGGCAACCAAAGCAGTGGGAGCACCTGACTGCGGCACATCAGCAGGCTTTTGCTTACACATTATCAACAAACCCTCCCATTGCTTGTGCAGTGCGACGCCTCACCCTGTGGGGTATGAGCGGTGTTGGCACATCGACTTCCCGATGGGACAGAGTGGCCTGTCGAGTTTGCATCAAGGAGCCTGTTCCCTAATGAATATCAGTATGCACAACTGGAGAATGAGGCATTGGCGATCAATTTTGGGATGAACAAATTTCACAGATACCTGTAAGGCCGATGGTTTATCTTGATCACAGATCATAAGCCGTTGTTGAAGATTCTGGGGTCAAAGGAGGCCATTCCGACTTTGGAAGCCGCACGCTTGCAGCACTGGGCAATCGTGCTGTCCGCATATGACTATGTCATTGAATGGTGGCGTTCGTCCGCCAACGTCAATGCTGACATGATGTCCTGATTGCCAATGCAGGCAAACGAGTCAGATGTGATCAGCAAACAAGACAGGATGGTTCATCTAGTCGAAGCATTACCGGTGATGTCCTCAACCATTTGACAAACCGCTGCTTGCGATCTGGTGTTGAGCCAAGTTTTGCAGCTGGCGCAGACTGGTTGGCCGGAGGAAACCCCGCGTTAGAACTCATGCCGTACTGGCGTCGCCATCACAAACTGAGCGTGGAAGAAGGCTCTGTCCTTTGGGGACTGCAAGTCGTGGTTCCACTAAGTTGTCGAGGGAGTACTTTCAAAGAAGTCCATGTGGCCCATCCGGTCATGGTATGACTGAAAGTTCTGGCTCGCAGCAATGTGTGGTGGCCAGGCATAGATGAGGATATTGAAGGTGTGGTACAGCAGTGCTCGACCTGCTGGAAGACACGTAGCTGGCCACCTGTGGCACCCTTGAAACCGTGCCAGTTTCCAACTAGTTTCGGGCAGCGAGTTCACGTCAATTTAGCAGACCTGGAGAATCAGCACTACATTGTCCTAACAAATGCGTACTCCAAGTGCCCGGAAGTTTTTTGATTGACATCTACCCTTACATCCAAAGTCCTCGAGACGTTGTGGTCAGGTTTTGCGCGTTACGGCCCTCCCGATCAATTTGTGTCCAATAAAGGCCCCCAGTTCACGTGACGAGAATTCCAGGAGTCCTGTCGTCGCAACGGGATCTGGCATGTGCGTGTGGCACCCTACAATCCTGCCTCAAATGGAACAGCAGAGCAGGTGGTGCAATCATTCATGCTATCATTGAAGATGTCGGCATCGCTGGGGTCACCAAGAGGTCTTTTTGGCAGATTTTTTGCTTGTGTACCGCATGACTCCCATTTCACCTACCAATCGTTCGCCGGCGAAATTGTTTTTGGGCCGATCCTTGCGTACAAGATTGAGCTTGACTAAACCAGACTTACAGCGGCAAGTCACTGACACCAAACTTCCGGAGGACATAGAGAAAATCGCTTAATTCCAACATACCAGTCAAATTGAGGTTTTTCACAACTCTCGGTTAAGGTGGGTTCCAAAGCGCATACACTTTGGCTATAGTGTTATGCGTGCAAAAACTCAGCTAACTTGCCTGGATCACAACTTCAACGTGTCTCGAGAACAGGTAGAAACAAACCTTTGAGACAAGAAACGGAAAATTGTGTTCCCAAAATCAAAAAAGAAATCACCGGTGTGGCAAAAGCAGTGTACCAGAAGAAGACACAGGACTACCTTCATGAATTGGTGGCAACTGTTCTGAAGTGAAAGAACATCTCGTCAGGTGAACATCCCGAGTGTGTCCACCTGTACTCAGGCCTTCCAGCCAATACTCCAGAGAATATTGCAACAGAGGAGCGACCATGCTGGGATGATGTAATTGATGCGTTGTGTTCATGGATGCATCTGGAAGCATAGCTTACTCTGCAGATAGTAAAACAACCAGCACAACACAACCTTTCAAACTTTAGCAAACTTGAAAAAGTCAATGTTCTCTTCTTCTGACTCTCTTATCGTATGGTGTCTAGTTTATGACAGACTGACTCCTTTTGAACACAGCGGTGTTGCCACTTGTACTACTAAAGCCTTAACATTGTCAGAACTCATTTCATGAAAGGAACTCTTGGTCCCATTTGTTTATAGTAATTGTTACTCTGTCCATGAAGAAGATACTTGTGTAGCCAAAAATACTGCAAGGGAAGAGGTCTACAGTACGCATAGATATACAAGCACGCGCGCGCAGACAGACACACAGACACACAGACACACAGACATAAATACACTCAAACGGAGACACAGAAAGACAGAAATATACAAGCAGTTGCGCACACAAACATAAACACACACACAAACACACATGAACAGAGACACAGACAGATGCAGACAAACAGGCATGCACACAAACACGAACAAACACACACACAAACACTGGCACACACACCAAGAGCACTCCACCGAGGTGTTTTCCCCAGTAGTTTTCAGGGTACACTCCAGTTCAGATATTTTAGGTGTTTTTTTTCCCGATGTGGATGATGCTGAAAACTTGAGAAAATAAAGTTCGATAAAATGTAAATCAGTTAGCAGGAAGAGGGCCAAAGAAGCTGACCCGGCCACCGACAAGCAAAAAAGAAAAAAAAAGAAGAAAAGGCGTCGCTAACATGTAGATCAGTTAGTAAGAAATGGTGTTTTCCGGATTTCCTGCCAGTTAGGACAAGAAAACAGTGTATGTTGTATCCCTGTGAAGTGCTATACACACACACACATGCACGCACGTACGCACGCACAAGCACATGCACACACACATAAACACGCACAAGCACGCCCACATGCACGCACACACATACACATCCCCCGAAAATCTTTAGGATTTTAAGCACTCACTTTCACCATAATTGTTAACCAGGCCGGAAAGGGCTTTCGTCATCGTCATCCTCATTGCTTGCCTCCTCAGATCCTTTGTAGTTACCATCTTCCCCTTGATACTTCTGTTGGATGGCCGTCATTGCACACGCGGAAATGACTCTGCGATTTTTTCGACCGAGAAAGCCGTGTACCCACCACGTATACTGCCGATATGCAGCCAATGGAAGAGACCTGCTTGCACATAGCACGATCTGGAGTGAGTTTCTTGTAGGCACATCCAGTTAGTATATTTTACGACAGGGACTTACCGGTTAGAGTAGACGTCGGTTCGACCTCGAAATTCCCGATATGCCACCATGCATACACTCACAACGGCTGAGTGTAGGCACACCCCTTGAACGTCAGCGTGGTGCACAATACACTGCCCGGTGATCATGCCTCTTGCACTTGGCTCTTCACGGCAGCAACGACAGTCCACCTCCTTCTTCATGGCCAGGGAACACCCGCACGAGCACCACCCCGTTTCCCTGCTCCTTCCCTTGGCCGCTTTTCGCTGCCGATGCTCATTGCTTGTTGCGCAGCTGCTGGTACGCTAACGGAACCTAATGCTCGACACGACACGTCAGTCACGGTTTCACCACAACTAGTGAGAGCATGTCGTTTCAGCTCAAATCTATACGGCTTCAGTTCACGTAGACGCCAACCAGGAATCATGGTGCAGCAGAGCAGTCCGAAAGACCAAGAGAAACTGAGTTGAAGGAACGACCGCTGGCTGTCGATGCAGATGTCGGAAAACATGCAGTGAGTTTGGCGCGGAAAACTTGGGAACAGTTGACATCACAAGAAAAGTGCATGGAAGTGTGTGTGCGAGAAGATTTTTTCGAGAGCAGATTTTTGCGTTTTCCAGTTCACAGACGCCGACTAAACCTTTTGGTGTCAGTTTCTTTTTATCTCCAAAAGCTTTATCCACGAAAACTCAAAAACTGAAAATTTGCCCGAACTTCCCCTTGAAGGAGGGGGCCTAAAAGACTCCTCCCCCTGTTATCTTCA
>JAOWAR010156913.1:0-10792 GCA_028571005.1 Clathrina lutea
AGGGGGGGGGGGGGGGAGGGGGGGGAAGGGGAGGGAGGGGGGGGGAGAGGGGAGGGAGGAGGAGGGGGAGGAGGAGGAGGAGGAGGAGGAGGAGGAGGAGGAGGAGGAAAAGGAGGGCATGTCAGGAGCAGCAGCAGCAGGGAGAGAGAGAGAGAGAGAGAGAGAGAGAGAGAAGGGGGGGGGGGGGTTTGAAGGGGGTTGTAAACGAGTTCATAAGCAAAGGAGCTAAGCAAAGGTTGAAATGGAACTAGGATATGATGCTTTGCAGTGGTGATCGAGGTGCATCTGATGTCCTGCCGAATCGGCATTTTCAGGACACACGGCGCCAAGACCACGTTCAATAGCACCAACAACGACGGACAACTCCAAACCCCGGACGGGAATAGAAGCACCGCACTGAGGTGATTTTCAAAGGTGTTATTGGCTTCTGTTGGAACGGAACTTTTATCTTTTTCTGGGAAATGTGATCGAGAGAAGAACTGAAAGTGATAAAATTATTTGGGGAGGAAAATAGGCCAAGGTTGCTTGTAAGTTAGTGTCATCTAGCACCATAGTTCTCCATTGTTCAGTTTTAAGTATGTTCCAAATCAGTGATGCGCCCCTCTGGCTTGCTGATTAGGCTGTGCAGTGGTCCGCAGAAGCTAAGCTGGGACCGTGCCGAAATCGTCGCCAGAGACAGGCCTGATGGGTTTGCAACAATTCTGGTGTTGCGAAACTTAGATTCACAGAGCGCCTGAAAACAACTCCGGAGCAAAGTGGGGTCCGTGCTTCCGTTGCCGATGGTCACCCCAGCGCAACGGAACATGTCCGTCGACCAGGCGGTGCACAGACTCAGCTCCCTTCCCATCACGATACAGGAGTACACCAGTTTTATAACTTTGTTAATTACAACTTGACAAGTGGCGTGCGCATGGAGCCACCGCGGTCCGCAAAGCAGCACACACCTCGTTTATTTCGATCAGGCTGTACTGCTCTGTTCCACTTAGTGATTTGTGTACAATTTTTGGATGTCTTAATTACAACTTGACAAGCTCTCTGAGGTGACTTGTGCCTGTATTCTCTGCAACCGGATGCAGAGCAGTGTACCGTGCGGTTGAGAAAAGGTGACTGAGAACCTTCAAGCTTGCAGGTATACAAGAGCATTTCACGGGGACACAATGTACATGAAAGGTGTTTTCTTTTCCCAGGCTACTAGTAACTGGCACCCAGGTGGGGAAAACACGTATTCCACCTTCTGCTAACTGCTCCAATTTTCAGTGACTTTTATTTTGGTCATCCGCGGGTAGGTGAGGAAAACACCTTTTCCTGCTAACTGCTCTGATTCAGTCATCTTTTCCTTTCTTTTTTTTTTTCTTTTTTTCTTTTTTGTCGTCAGCGGCTAGGTGAGGAAAAAGCATTTTCCTGCTAACTGCTCTAAATTTCAGTGACCTTTATTCCCCCCTTTTTTTTTGAACATCAGCGGCTTGGTCACGAAAACACCTCTTCTTACTGCTCGGCTGATTTTCAACGACGTTTTTTTTGTGTTCCTTCACATCGGGGAACACCTCTATGTTTCCTAACTGGAGTGTACCTCGAAAACACCTCCTGGGGAAAACACCCCAGTGAGGTGCTCCTGTACTTAACGTGTACGAACGAACTGAACTAACTTTGAAAGAAAGAAGTTGAAGGAAACCCTCTTCATATGTGATCGGCCAGCTCATGCAGGAGACAATGATCAACTTAACTTGCCTCATCATTTCGTTCAGCTCAGCTGCTAAACCGCGGTTCTGGGATTGACTGGCAACAGCTAGGTCAACTCGAACAATGATGCTCGCCTTTTCTATCCCAAACGGAAAGAGCTGGTCAGTTATCCCCGCGGCCCAAAAATTGCCCGGGCGATCGGCATGGCCATGCAAGAATTAAATTCGCGGCTTTCCCAAAAGGTCCAAGCAAAAATATTTGAATGGGTTTGATTCACGACTTACTTATCCGGTGCGAGAGACTTGTGGATGGGGCTCCTCAATGTAATGATCGAGGCGAACCTAGCTGCCACTGGCGCTGTGATCAGCCCTGGCGGATGGCAGTAAATTGACTTCACGCTGCCGCCGTGCCGGCACCTTTCCCAATTCAGATCTTCCTTACGCCGCTTTTTGGAAGACTCCAATTTCAGGAAAAAAAGTTCATTGCAAACTGCTGAGATCAAGGGAAGTCGAACGTTTGTCAGGTTTGTACCCACACAGACAAAAACTATCGAGTCTCCATGAGCAATTGTACGATCCATGAAGGAATGAGCGTGGACACGCTGTTGACTACGAGCACTGTCTTGTTGCCAATTCGAAGCGATGTTTACAGATATAGTGTTGCCGCCGTTACCGCAACATATTGCCGTTTGTTTACTTTTCTAAAATAGTTTAGTGCAACAGCGTGAGTCGGCAATCAACATAGGTCTACGCATGCAATAGATCTACAGCTCAGGGAATAGGCAAGGATGCGAATAGCTGGAGAAAAAAAACAACTTCCAGTAGCACTCGGTCTCAGCTATCCTCCTCGTAGATCCACGCACGTCTTGCAAATCGAAAGCGAATCTCGCCACTGCAACCAGCGTTTTTGTGGTCACTGTTATGGAGAAGGCACATGTATACGCAACGCTAGAAAAATCAAGAAAAGCATTGGTAGGTAAAACGCGGTCAGTCCTCGCAATCCAGCAGCGCTGTTAGCCAAAGTGAAACGTATACGCAGGGGAAGAGGAAAAAGCCTGCTCTCGCGAGGCATTTACTTGAATACTAGGCAGTAACTTTGACTACTTTCAAGGCAAGGTCAGCTTGGCTATAGGTGGTAAGGCCATATTATGCATGAAATGGAACATTGGTGAAGCACAGGGATCAAGTTGAACAATCTATGCAGCTTCACCCTGCCAGCCAAGCTCTGACATCTGAGTCACCAGTATCCAGGATATCTTAGACTTTGCTTGCATTGAGTCCCGCAGTTGGTCTCCAGTTTCTACGGTACTACCGGCGTATACTAGTACTCGCATGCGTTGGCAGAACAGCGGTTGCTTGCCGCTCAACATGCTCAAGTTGGTAGTCGGGTCGATCGACCGGCGCGGAGTGCAGCCGGGCCTTGTCGCGCCGCTGTGACAAACTTCAGCAACTATAGACCGCGTACTGCATGCGCAAGCGGCCGCGGCCTGCTTAGTGGGCCACTTCCGCCATGGCTTCGCGACTTCTCACGTCGTCAGTCGTCACAGAAATGCACACACCGTTGGTCAGGAAGGTCAAGTGGTCTCGTTAACGTTTGCTCCCTCACCATCGACAAGTGCTTGGATGATTGAAGAAGTCAACACTTCGGTCGTGGTCACATGCTGCTGAGAGGGTTCGGCGGTTACGTGACAGGAGGACAGACATCTCCTTCCTGTCGCTGTCGACGCCAGCGGCTTGGTTGCAGCACATTGTTCATGTCAGACCGCTCTCCCCGTGCGTTCTTTCTGGCTATTGGAAAGCAGACGAGGTCAGCTTTTTGGGCAGGGCTGTGATTGGGTTTGAGCTCCACAGCAGAAGCTCGGCCATGAGCAGCAAGGAGAACTCAGCTATCACCGCGGTGGCTGGCGAGGAGGCGGGCGCCATGGGCGAACAAGGGCCGATCTACGAGGAAGCGCCAGCAGAGCCGTTCTACGACAGCGTGAAGACTGCGAGCCTTGGAAGGCCGGCTCTGGTACGATCGTCGACCAAGGGGAAGACACGACGGAAGTCGACTTTGAAGGAATCGAGGAGTCGAAAGAGGGGTAGCCGTGACAAAGCCAAGGCTACACCAGGTAAGTGTACGCGGGATCGAACGTGACCGAGAACGACATCGGCAGAAAATATACGCTGTTTGTTTAGTGCATTCACGATGATCTCGAAATTGCGTCGGCAACTACATGTACATGTACCTTGACCGTTGTATTCAATCGGGTTGCAATTGATCATGGCGCCCGGGGAATTGCAAACTTCGAGACGACCCAAGCACTCCCAATACACCTTTTTTTCCTTTTAGCAGTGCCAGCACTAGTAGTGTACTACAAGTAGGAGTGTGAAAACGTTGCCAACTCGCCGTAGCGATTATTAGAAGGCCAAAGCTGTACTTTATCAATTACATGTAGGTATTCATGAAAGTACCCCTCCTTCACCAACCCTGAATCCTGAAGACTTCAATAATCGATTACTTTTCTCAATCTCCCACTGTCTGAATGCTGAAGTGTCACTCCCGGTGAACCCCGCGGAGTCGGGCGTCCACAACGCACGCCGCTCGAGGAAGTGGTCGGCGAGACAAATCGCCCGTAAAACCATACGTTTTCGCTAAGGCTAAGGCCAAAATCCCTTTCGCAACGACCGCCTTGCCCAAACGCAGCGACAAACCAGCGCACGAAGATGGTGACCCGAGCTCTGGCCCGGCCCAGGCTTCGAGGGACGTATTTTCGAGAGCATGTGCATCCGCCGGTTCAAAGCACGTTATTCACTGATGATGATGCAGAAATGTGCTCGTCTACTTGCCTCCTCACACACTTGCCTGGTGAAAACAAGACATGCCACAGGCACTTTCGAAATCAGTGAGATATGAGTCAGTTGTCATAAGCAATGTCCGTCCAGTGTCGGTGTGAGTGCGTGCTTGGCGGTACACGCGGGCTCATTAGCTTACAGTATAACTTAGGTTTCGGGGACAGATTAGATCATGCTGCAGCTGCATGGACAGTACGTCTGATGGGAAATATACGCAGCTAGCTGCATCGACAGTAGTCTAGCTAGAGTCTCCGTCTGATGAGAAATAAACACCGGCTGAAAAAATTCATGTATGGGCGCGCTTGCTATCATCGCGTCGTCCGGCGGATGCACTGTCAGTTTAATTAAGGGCTTGCACTGACTGCGAGCTCCGACTGCGTAGGTGGGAATGGCTTGCACTGACTGCGAGCTCTGACTGCGTAGGTGGGAATGGCTTGCACTGACTGTGTAGGTGGGATAGATGCATCATGATATTGGCCTTACTTACTACGGACCAGAACAAGAGCTCGATCAGTCGCAAAAGACCAGACACTTGTACATGGCACTCGCTCTTCTGACTTACACAAACCAGCAGGTCCGGTGCTCAGTCCAGCTGAGCTCGGATTGCAAGTTCCACTGACAACAAAACTGAGTTGCAAAATGTGAATCGTAGCCAGCGGACTATGGTAAGTCTGGCATCACATCTTCGTGGCTGGCTGAAGTAGCCTGGGCATAAAGTGTCTTCATGGTGAGCAGCTGCAGTACATGCTAGCACCGAACCAGCTGCCATTATGAGTGTTTCAAATTAGTCTAAACATGTTGCTGCGATAAATACGGCACAACTCAATGAATACAGCACAACTCAATGTCTCCAGCTTATCAGCTGGCACATGACCTAAACTTACATGCTGGCCCAGTGAGAATTGGATGTTAATGCGATGTGATGTGATGTTTGTATCATAATTGTGTTTTTTTTTTGTGGTGTCCCCTGCTTCAGTGAAATAATCTCCTGGCTTGAAATCTGTGGCATTTTATAGCTTGACTGACCCTTTTCATTATATTACATCATTATTTCACCCAGCATCATGACCCTTGTACTTCTTCTCCAGCGCCGATAACTCGACACTTTGAAGGCAGTGATGTGCTGGGTGTGCTGAGCACGATGAGGGAAAAACGATCTGACGGCAGCGACTTCATCCTGAGGTGCCTGTTGGAAATCGAACGAGTGGTAGAGATGAATGGTAGGAGAACTATGTATTACTCAAAAAAGCATATACCAGTTCCAGTGGCATGGTGACAATCCCACCGTTCTGATTTAGTTCATGTGCTATGCTTCCAAGAATCAAGCAAGACTAAACTGAACAACCACGTGCACGCAAAAGGAACAATTACGATGAAATTGTACAATCTGCAGAAACTGCAGCAAGGAACAAGAACTTCACGAGCTGCTGCAGCTTTTGTTCATAAATCTTTTATTTTTAAGTAATCGTACATGTTCATGTTCTCCGGTTCAGGGAAGTCCACTTGGAATTGCAGACCAGATGAGCTATACCGAGTAAACAAGCAAAGTACACATACTACACAGCCTTCTTTTTTTTCGAAACTGAATATTGGGTCTGATATCCATGGTTCACGCAGGGCCGGTGGAACCAACAGATGTACAGCACTGAAAATTATCGAACACTTTTTTTAAGATGAAAGACCAGTTTCCACGCAATTTGCACTGACAATCCCTGTACTAACGTTTATATCACAATTTCTTTGATTACTACCAGTCTTGCATCACCTAAAAATTTACGGATGACTCAGGCTATTTTTCCGGGGTATTCAAATCTGACTGAACTTTGGGAAAACAGCCACGAATCAATTATCAGTGACAAAAATGGAGCATCCTGATGGCATACATATATTTTTCTCGCTTCTCTATGCAACTAAATGCACCATTCTTGCAAATGTCTTTGGTGGATGTTAATTTCATAGCAAGTCAATTCTAGGTATGTTGCATCCCTGTTCCTTCAATCATCCTTCTGGATTTTGAAACTTTTTGATTTCAATGAATTGATGTGTAGAGGAGAACGCTGAGAAGCTTGCCAATGCTGAGAAAAGTGTGGAGCTCATCATATCTGTGATGAAAGAGTCCGAAGGAAACGACAACGTAAAATCAACCGGATGCTGGGTACTGTCGAACCTTGCAAGGGCAGGTAAGGTGAAATGAACCTCCAACTTCGACTGGCTGGTCTTCGTTGTTTGATTTCAGCACATGACATTTCAATTCATATTCCATTGCAACAGTGGGCTATCACCTGACTAATGGTAATCTCTACAAGGTGCCAGCTACTGCCCAGGCCTGGCAAAACAAGGAACATATAGCTATTGATAAGATCTGCACACACTTCATATCATAATTTATATCGATGAATCGCGAGCTTGGTCACTTGACAGCGTTTCACTGTGTACGTGTGCGTGCAAAGCGCCACGTCACATTTTTGAAAATTCACCACCCATATGCCAATTAAATCATGACCCGAGCCCCTGCTCACCGTCATCCTCGGGCGTGCGTGCATCAAAATCAGTGTCACAGAATATCACATGATATGACATGATATGACATGATATCACAAGATGGGGATCAGACATGAATTTTAGGCATTTTTTAGTGTTCATTGTTTTGGCCAGGGCTGTACTTTTGTAATTATTGTCTCATTGTACTGACTTTCAGAAAAAGAAAAACATTTTTTGCCTTTTTTACTTGAAGGTCTCATTTTCTCAGAAGGCACAAGTTTTTTTTTCTTTCTTCGATTGAGGTTGATCATTTTCTTGAACAAAATTTTCCTCTTCAGAAATCAAAGTGAGATAAATTATGCCACCTCAGATACTTATTTCGAATGGTCCCTTTTAGACATACACAAAAAAAATATAGAAAAAGTATGAGCCTTGTTGGTACTGCTAATTTGATTGATGTATTTCATAGGCCTATTTTATGTTTTCCATGAGAAAAGCTTCGCTCAAAGTTCAGCTTGATCTCGTTTTCATGCAGAGGGGTCGGCTCTCCACCTCATGGACACCGGTGCGGCGGACTTTGCCCTTGAGCTGATGAAGAAGACGAAAGACAGTGAGCAAGTGCAGCATGCCTGCTTGGCTCTAGTGTGCAACGTAGCTTTGCACGGTAAGAGGCTCCACCATGCGCTACCTCACGCGTGTAATCAAATCCAAGCAGTTTTTGTGATACTTTATTTACTTGCTCGTGTCAGCGCAAACCTTGGAAACTTTTTGTTTCTCATCGATCGGGCACATACATTGTTTTTGAAATTGTTCGCTGAAATACATGCAACACATCCAGTCATTTGTGAACAACTTTTGATTGCGAACGAGAACGCCAGGCCGCGCATACAGAGCACGCAGGAATAATACTCTGTGAGGCTCAGTGCACGTGGGTGCTAGCATCGTGAGCTAGCCCATAGACTAAGTTACTTACAATAGGAACGCAATGGGCAGGTGTGGCATTCAGTCGTTTCAAGGGTCAGGGAGGTGCGAGTTCAAACAAAGGGTAAGGGTAGCATGAGCTGGAACTGTCTCTTTTCATTTAAATGAAAAGAAGAAATCGTATTGGTTTGCAAAAATCTGGACAAGAAATAATCAGACAATGTACCATTGCACCCTTCTATTACCAAAAAGCCAAGAAGAAGAAAAAGACCATTGTTTTGTTAGGGTGAATACTACAGGACCTTCGGGCTACAGAAAACAAGTTCGCTGATGATCGTACGAAGGGAACTAGCTGTTTCTAGGTCATTGTTCTATGGCTATGATTTGAAGTATCATCTAGAATTTAATGGTCTTCTGAAGGGCATTGTCTCGGTCGGCAGACTGTCATGAATGCATGTGACTGCATCGCTTACTTGAACGAATAATTTCCTGAGACTAATGAAAGTCACTCCTGGTTTTCTTTCATGCAGAAAATATACGTTCGGCACTCTGCAGAAAAGGCACGATAGCCATCGTCATCAACACATTAACAACGTTCCCAAACCACGAATGGATACAATACACTGCACTGCAGACTTTGCAGAACTTCGCCAACACAAGTAAGCTCAACGCTGGCACTAGACACATCAGGCAGCCCCAGATACACCGCCCCACTTAATTGTTCATCTCAAAATCTTGAACCATGCAGATTTGAGACAGATCCATCACATGTCATTGGCCTTAAAGCTTGGTACTTGCATTTGTTTCCTGCTCTTATCTTTGTCCATGTCACCTCTTGACACTAAGGGGATGTCCTGGGGCCTGGGTTATATAGATTGTAGCCTGATGCGGCAGAAGCAGCGAGTTGTGAGGTCTATCAAAGTGGCCTTGGCTGAACATGCACCTACTACAGCGCTACGTACATGTTTCACAAACGCAGGCCTTGAAATTTCTTGAATGATCTGGAATTCACCCTATGTCAATGGCCACAACGAGCGATAAAACAACAACAACGAAAAAAACAAATCACTCTTCGCAAACTATACCCTACACCACGGGAAGCAAACATCAAGCTCAAACTGGTTTGCTGAAAAGAAGAAGGGAGAACGACCTTCACAAATTAAAGCAGCGATACACTAGCAATACGAAGCAGCTACACATTAGCAATGTGGAGCGTACATGACCTTAAAGAGGATACTTTGATGATGGTGGAACACCACATGGCTGCTATGACTGCTGATCGAAAAAAGGCATCAACCCGATCAGCCCTGAAGCAGACACCAAATCCAACAGGTTGGCTGCAGAAAAGAAACAATATAATAGGTGTTCACAAAGCAACCAATACCTGGATAGGGCAGATCTAGAGGTGGCTCCTGATGCCGAGGGAGATTTTTGATAATGGGTCCTGATAAAGAAGGTTTTTGATGATCAAGATCGACTTCCTTCCACAACTTTAATTTACAAAAAGCAAGTTCAAAATGGTGATGCGTGCAGCGTGAATTTTCAGCAAGTTTGGAACCAGCAAAAATGGTGTATGCTAATCCCGATTAAATATAAACTAGCTATAGGGAGCTTCAAAACACCCAGTGCAGACGTGCGCAAGTGTCAAGACAGTGGAATAAATGTATTCTCACTGAAAATCTGAAACTTTGATTTTGTCTTGTACTGAAATTTCTGTGGTCTCCTAAATATTCTGGGATTTCAGTACTACCTGCTGTGAGCTTTCATTTTTGGACACCTTCTCTGGCCTTGGTTTTGGTCATTTGCAGCTGATCTGTGCTTTGAGCTGATGGAGCATGACACAATTGAGCCCCTGCTGAAGGCCATGCATTACTTCAGCGATCATGACGAACTGCTGCAGTCATGCAACTGGATTCTATCTTGCCTGGCCTTCAGTGGTGACGGTAAGCACCAGTTACAGCAATCAATATCCAAAGCTTGCAGTGGTTTGCGCTTTTTCCTCCTGAATTCGAAATTATTAAACTGCATTGCACAGTACATATTGTCAGTCGAATTGTGGGACAAGTTAAATATTTTGCAGATCAGTGACTGCATAAACTATGAAAATTGCTTGTGCATGTGTACGAAAAGTTGTGGCATGATCTTTCCTCACCATATTATGGAATGACATGATGTTGAAAGCATAGTGTACAGAGTTTGTGATGTCAATGAACAATATAGGCTGACTGACAAGACAGTTGAATCCCGGCTTGCTCTCTGTTTCCTGTCACTGATTACTTTTATAGTCGACCTTGACCTAGCTGCTGCTCGATGGGCATGGCCATAGTATACATAAGCTTCTTTCATATGCGACTATAGAGTAGTCAATTGGGCAAAAAACAAAAAAAAATCGAGCTCCACAATCATGGTCACTAATTCACCTGATGCACTTGAAGAACTGCTGTCTGCCTCGGCTTTTCACTGTTGCATATGACATTTTTGATTTTAATTCTTTGGTAAAACGACATTCGAAAAAGTCAACACCTAGCTAGTGAATATTGATTTGGCCTTCCTTTTTCTACATCAGATGCCCGGCGAGCAATACTTCAGCGACAGCATCGTGTCGCCAAAGCAATCATCCAGGCAATGAAAGATTCGCCTGACCATCTCGGCGTGCAGTTCACTGGATGCTCAGCTCTCTCAAATTTAGCACGAAATGGTGAGGGAATTACAAGCTTCCAAACAAACCCGGCTAAGGACTCAAGACAGAGAAACAAGATTGAAAACAGGACAAACAGAGAGAAGAATTGATAATGTCTACAGACTATTTTGGCAAGAGCTGTATTATATTCATACATATTGACTTGTCACGTTCTATTATGTTCAGAACTTTTTTA